>WAAB01003124.1:73808-131940 GCA_013389865.1 Piaya cayana | reverse complement strand
AGCAAGGCTCTGACCACCTCTTCTTGGATCATGGGAGCCTCATTTTGCTCCTCTAACTCCTAGGTTTGTACACAGAGGGAACAACTTTCTTTACAATTAAAGACTGAGGCAAAGAAGGCATTAAGTACCTCAGCCTTTTCCTCATCCCCTGTCACTGTTGTTCCTTCTGCATCCAATAGGGACTGTATGGTCCCCTTAGTCCTCTTTTTATTGTTAATATATTTATAGAAAGATTTTTTGTTATCTTTCACAGACTTTGCCAATCTGATTTCTAGTTGGGCCTTAGCCCTCCTGATTTTTAGCACCCTCTTTTCATGCTAGGATTCCTGAATGTCATCCCTTTTGCTTAAATCATTAGTTTTCTGTATCAGTCTCAGTGGTTTTACATAATAAATGCACGTGTATGGAAGTCCATAATTGAATATACCTTCTTCTCCTTGTGCAACGACAAGCAAAATACCAATGTCCTACAGATAATTGCAACACATCAGTAAATCAAAGTACTCAGAATCTGCATTTACTTAAAACACACTCACCAGATATGGGTCAAACCATCTTTACACGTGAGTTATAAGGACCAAAAGAAGAGCATCAAAGGCTCCAATGATATGAGAACATCTGAGCACAGCATCTCCTTTCCCTACCTGCATTAACTTTCTTTAATATCACACCTTTAAGCCTCTTCCCACAGAGAGAGATAAAACATATTTGGACGGCAATTCCTAGGCCCAGGACTACATAGCTCTGGGCTGAGGATCTTCTCTTTAAACAAACTGTCAGGTAACACAACTCGTATCAGTACACACCTAAGACCTAACAACAGAGGGACATCTTCTATGCTACACAGATTACACCTTCAAAAAATCTTTTAAAACCTCTCTTCTATTCACTGAGGCACAAAGGAATGCTATTAAGTTCTGCAGCATAACAGTTCTCCTTCAAATGTCAGCATCAGACTCTTGAGCTGTGATTGGTCAACAGTTTAGAACAGATATAAATTAAAATTTAAGCAACTCATCCCATCATAGAAAAGGACAATATTCCTGTGGTATAAGCACATGACTACACTGGTTCTGTAAAAGGGTTAATTTCCCTGTTTTAGTGGGGAAAGAGTTACTTTTCACAGGAAGCTAAAAAGGGAAACAGCTGGGGGAGCTGACCAAACTGGCCAATTAGATGTTCCATGCCACTAATGTCACATCTAGTGCAGCCAGGATCACAACGCAAGAGCACGTGCTGACATCGTTTTCTCTCTGGGCAGTGAGCAGCTGATTACTCACTTCATGTATTCTTTTGCTGTTATCATTGTTTTGGTACTCTCCCTCCGCTACCCAGTCAAATTGTTCTTATCTCAGCCCAGGAGTCTGTAGTTTTTGTGTTCCACCCCCCAATTCTCTCCTGGGACCCAGTCCAGGAAGGAAGAGAGAAGAGTGAGCAGTTGTGCCATTCTCTGTTGCTGGCTGGTCTCCATGTGGTTCTTTATGATGGGCTGCCAGGTTAATCCACAATGACTACACACCTTGCTAAACTGTGACAGAATAGGCAGGTATGGGTGAGTGGGTAGGAAATAGTTAAAAGCCCTTCTGAGAAAAACAATGTTCATTTACCTCATCTGTGGTTCGGAAAACGTTCATGATATCCTTTGACTTTCTTGGCATCATGGTAGGCTCAAAGTGCACCAGTCGATATGGCTCTGAATTCAGGAAAGTGGTGATCCACTGAGCCACTTCATCTCCACAGTCCCTGCCCTGGATATCCAGCCCAAACACTCTGAAGGATCACAAGACACAGCAAGTTAGCTGGAAAGCCAAAGGCTCAAGGATGTTTATTATTCAAAGGCAAACAACTTGTTTTAGTAGTAATAACAAGATGCAGTAAATGGACCGCCTGGATTATAAGGAGGTATATGTCTGTTTCTGAATTCAGCACAAGGATAATTCCCAGTGCACAATCTCCTTGTGGTCACCTTGTTTTGTAGGCTAAGTAACATGGACATAGCTGGATGATACCACTTGGTGAAAGAATGAGTGATGAAATAGCCATTAGGTGCCCAGAGCTAAGTGTCACATTACTGACCAGTACAAAACCTACTAGTTTGCCATATTTTCAATCAAAAAAAAGGGTCTACTCTTGCACTGCAACACCAAAAGTTTTCTAGCCAGAGATCAACTGAAAGGTAATTAATTTCAGAAAAATGGATGACAGTTCAAAAGGGCAGAATCATAGATTAGAATCATACAACCATTTAGGTCAGAAAGGACCTTTAAGAGCATTAAGTCCAAACATTAATCCCAACACCATCAAGTATACCATTAAACTATATTCATAAGAACCACAGCAACATGTTTTTTAAACACGTCCAGGGAGGGAGACTCCACCAGTTCATGGGGCAGCATGTTGCAATGCTTGACAACCCTTTCAGTGAAGAAATCTTTTGTAATATCCAATCTGAACCTTCCCTGACACAACTTCAGGTCATTTCCACTCTTCCTATCATTAGTCACTTGGGAGGAGAGATAAACACTCACCTCACCACAACCTCCTTTCAGGTAGTTCTGCAGAGTAATAATGGTCACCCCTCAGCCTCTTCTTCTGCAGACCAAACAACAACAGTTCCCTCAGCTGCTACTCATAAGACTTGTTCTCCAGACCCTTCACCAGCTTCACTGCCCTTCTCTGGTCATGCTCCAACACCTTAATGTCCTTCTTGTACTGAGGAGCCCAAAACGGAACACAGGATTAGAGGTGTGGCCTCTTCAGTGCTGAGTACAGGGGCACAATGACTTCCCTACTCCTGCTGGTCACAGCCAGGATGCCGTTGGCCTTCTTGGCCACCTGGGCACACTGCTGGCTCATGTTCAGCCAGCTGTCAAGCAACACCCCCAGGACCTTCTCCACCAGGCAGCTTTCCAGGCACTCTTCCCAAAGTCTGTAATGTTGCATGGGGCATTTGGCACTGATGCATCCCATGGAGTTGACCTTGTCCCATTGATCCAACCTGTCCAGATCCCTCTACAGAGCCTTCCTTCCCTAAAGCAGATCAACACTCCCACCCAATTTGGTTTCATCTGCTAACTTACTGAGGGTGCACTTGATCCCCTTGTTCAAGTCACCGATAAAGATATTAAACAGAACTTGCCCCAACACTGAGCCCTAAGGAACATCAGTTGTTGCTGGCCGCCAACTGGATTTAATTCATTCATCATGACTCTTTGGGCCTTGCAATGCAGTCAGTTTTTTCTCACAGTGAAAAGGATGCCTGTCCAAGCCATGAGCCACCAGTTTTTCCAGCACAATGCTGGGGGAAACTTTGTCAAAGGGTTTACTGAAGTCTAGGTAGACAACATCCACAGCCTTTCCCTCATCTACCAAGTGGGTCACCTTGTCACAGGAGATCAAGTTAGTCAAGCAGGACCTGCCCTTCCTAAACCTATGCTGACTGGACCTGAACACCTGATTATCCTGTAAGTGCTACATGATGGCGCTCAAGACAATCTGCTCCATCACCTTCCCTGGCACTGAGGTAAGGCTGACAGGCCTGTAAGTTCCCAGAACCTCTTTCCAGTCTTTCTTGTGGATGGGCGTCACATTTGCTGGCTTCCAGTCAAGTGGGACCCTCCACTTAGCCAGGACTGCAGATAAGTGATTGAAAGTAGCACTTTCAGGAGTTCCTTCACTACCCCAGGTGGATCTCATCCAGCCCTATAGACTTTTGTGTGTATAAGTGGATATAGTTAGTTACTGTAACTGACATTTACAAATGTTATTGATCGTAAATGTCCTTGGTTGTTAAGGAGGCTTTCCTTCAGATTTTAGTGCTGTAAAAATTTAGCCGGAGTCAAGTGAGACTCTTAAATATTGAGCTACTTTATATGCTAAGAGAGGTTAAAGATTTATAGCGGAAGCAAAGTCCAGGGGGTATAAAAAGCCAGTGGCAGTAGAACACAAACAAGTTTACACAAGGAGCACTTTCCTGGCAAAAACTGAACATCAACTCAACCTCTCAATAAACTTCAACACCAGTCATGAACAGTTCTACCACTCTCTTCAAAGTAGCGATTTTGACCCAAATGTACTTTCTTCTGCCTCTGCAATCATACACTGCACAGCTTAAAGGACAGATGTCCAGACAGTTCATCCAGGAGCCCTCCCTTACTGGTCTGAGGGAAGAGATAAATCATTAGGGTGCTGTCAGCAACATACCTGCTCTGCTCGCTGGCATCCTTGTTAAACACCATTGCCCCAGAAAGCATTGTATCGACTTCTGCTTCCCTCTGTTCTCTCAGTGCTTGGGTGCCTTCTGGATAGCATGACAACGCAGGTGAGGGTCTTACAGCTTCCAACACTACTGTTTTCCACCCACAAAGTGGATCTAGTCTGAGCACTAGGTGTTACGGGGATCCATGGGAATAGATCATGCAATTTAAATACTGCAACACATATCGAGAAAGGGCGAGATGAAAACCACTAGGCTCCTTAACAAGAGGGCTACAGAAATGCTCTAATATTTGCACAAATAGAAACTATGCCTACACAACAGCTTCAGTCCAAACTATGCCTACACAACAGCTTCAGTCCTACATTTGACTCCTCCAAACTGGATTTTTAATTATCCATGTGAAAACTGCAACTGGACTTAACAGTTTTAAAGATCAGCATCTGTACAGCCATTTGCAGCCAGACATACTACTGCACTGTCTTAGCTCCAACCAATCTGAAGTTATCGTGCTTCCCTTGGTGGAACAAATACAAGTCTATGCAGAGAGCCTTGGCAGCAGAGCATACTGTGCAGCAAGAAAGCTACTCCCACTCACTAGCTCAAAGGGAAGAATCTACAAGCAGAAGCCAAATATTCATTTGCCTGAATACAGTACTATTCCCAAACGTCTTTCTTAAAAATGGCTGAATGGATCAGAAAGAATTAGCCTTGAGCTGACAAAGGGCAAATTGTTTAAGCACAGCAGAGATACATGAAACCTCAGGATTCCTCCTGAAAAGTACCAGGCAATGTTTAACTACAGGTATTGCTAATTTCACGTCCTATGACACCACTTAAAATGCCAGACAACTGGAGAACTTTCAAAGTCCATTTACAGGCATCTAACTTCGGCTTATTTGCACTCCCAAATTGCAGCAATTTTAAAGCCAGAGCGTGCAACAGTTCATTAATGCATAGGAAATTGGGAAAAAAAACATTATCAAGAGGAACAAATCATGGACATCTAAAATTGGAAAACCCAAGACAACTTTTCACTACTGGAACACATTTAGCCTATTTAAATGCTTTTTCTAGAGAAACAACAGATTTTAGAAAAAATAACATTTTAAAAACATTTAAACTGTATGGTTTTGTAGTGTTTGTGTCACTGACCAACACATACAAATTATAGAAGTGTCTACATGAGAAATGCTGTCATTTGTAACTTGCAGCTGCAAGTTACTGAGATACTGAGCGATGCTGATCAAGGGTTGCCACAGCAACAGACTGATGTTAAGAGCTAGCAAATGCAGTTCCTTTTCCATACCCTTCTCTACAGAAGCTGGTAACATTGCCCTTCTCTGCTACCAAAGGAAAAACAATTTAAGTATCTTTGTAACAGCTATCACCACTTCCAGTCACTAAAAGGTTTTCTGCTTCCCCTTTGCAGTTTTCCACCATGAATTTCAATACACGGCTAACATATCTGTGCTTCCATTCATCCAGCATAGCTCTAGGCCCGCAGCCAAATGACTATGTTTGTAACCCATTAACCAGAAATCCCTTTGAGATAGCGCTCACAGGGAATGAAGTGCTTTCTGAGGATGCCCATCTTTCCCCAGTGACCACAAAGTAAGCCTCAGGCAACCAAGTTACTAATGCATGCACCTCAGCTAACGACTCAAGACATCTCACCAGTGTGTATCCAAAAATACTGATGCATGCAATAGCGGAGACCAAAAAATACCAATATGCATGACTATGAAATGTAATTGCTCATTCAAGGAAAAATTAAAACACAAATGAGCAAACACAACAGTCTATGAAGACTGAAGATCACAATACATTTGGCAGATGTAGAATGTATCGGTTTTGAATATTGTGTCATCTCTTCCTGACATTTGTTTTCACCAGTGCACAGCAGATCAAAACTTGACCTTTCATTACAACAATCAATCCTGGTCTCCTGTAGAGAATTTCACACTCCAGTTTCTGCATAAGGAAACGTGAACTGCCACAGAGTCCCGAAAAGTAAAGCATATAAGCAAGACACAGTATTTAGAGAGAAGCGAGAGGTAAAACCCCTTCATCAGTACCTGCAGTTCCGCACAGGGTTTTTCCTGGGCAGGTTGACTGGCACACACACCTTCTTCATGTCAGGGGCCTCCAAAGTCAAGTGACCATTCTCAGAGCCAACAGAAACAAGGACCAGCCGTGGCTCTTGGCGAGCTGTAACCATGTGCCCATCTTCTTTGGTCACCAGCCAGAACCTGGAGCATGGTGGGGAACAGAAAGGCACTGAACAGTGTTCAAGGCTGGGCGGGGGCCAGCACGGCTGCACCAGCACCATGGGTGCCTCTCACCAGGAATCACAGAATAGTTTGGATTGGAAGGGGGCTTAAATCCCACCTAGTTCCAATCCCCCTGCACCAGGAATCATAGAATAGTTTGGATTCAAAGGGACCTGAAAGCCCATCCAGTTCCAAACCCCTGCAGGGAGCAGCGACACCTCCCACCAGACCAGGCTGCCTAAGGCCCCATCCAACCCGGCCTGGAACGCCTCCAGGGATGGGGCAGCCACAGCAGCGCCCCACCAGTCTTACCATGAATTTCTTCCTAATGTCTAGTCTAACTCTTCCCCCCTCCAATTTAAAGCCACTGCCCCTCATCCTATCAGTACATGCACTCCTAAATAGCGACCGCTCCTGTAGCCCCTTCCAGATACTGCAAGGTCGCCGTAAGGTCTTTCTGGAGCCTTCTCTTCTCCAGGCTGAACAACCACAACTTTCAGCCTGGTCTGGTCAGCTCCAGCCTTCGGGTCACGTCTGCAGCATCCTCCGTCTCCGTCCCCGTCCCGCCCCGCCCCGCACAGGGCCGCGGCGCCCCCGCACCTGTCCCGCAGGTCCCCGCTCTGCAGCCCCAGCGGCGTCACCCGCGCTCGCGGTACCGACAGGCCCCGGCAGGACTTCACCGGGTACACGAACAGGCTCAGCACCGTCCCCACACGCTGCAAGCGCCGCCGGCGCCGCCGCCCCGAGGCCCCCCAGCGCCACGCTCCGAGCAGCGCGCCCAGCGCCAGCAGCGCCGCCGCGCCCCTCCACAGCCACGCAGGTCGCGCTGCGCGCAGCCACGGCAGGAGCGGAACACTCACCGCCGCCATCCCAGAGCGCGGCGAGGGGCGGAGGCGAGGGGCGGAGGCGAGGGGCGGAGGCGAGGGGCGGAGGCGAGGGGCGGAGGCGAGGGGCGGAGGCGAGGGGCGGAGGCGAGGGGCGGAGGCGAGGGGCGGAGCAAGAAGCGATACGCGGGGGCGGGACTGGTGGTGAATGGAGATTTTAAATCTAATCGTAGTCGTGGTGGAAAATGGAGCCGATAAATCCAGCTGGAAAGGTGGTAAATGGAGTCAGTAAATCCAGTTGGAGCCATGGTAGATGGAGCTGTTAAATCCAGTTGGTACCATGGTAAATGGAGCTGTTTGATCCTCTTGGGTTGGTGGTAAATGGAGTTGTTTAATCGAGTTGGAGCCATAGTAAATGGAGATGTTAAATGCAGTTGGAGCCGTGGCAGATGGAGCTATTAAATAGAGTTGGTACCATGGTAAATGGAGCTGCAAAATCTAGTTGGCACCATGGTAAGTGGAGCTGTTTGATCCTGTTGGATTGGTGGTAGATGGAGCTGTTAAATCCATTGGAGCATTGGTGAATGGAGTTTTTAAACCCAGTTGGAGCTGTGGTAAATGGACACAAATCCAGTTGGAGTTGTAGTAAATGGCATTGTTAAATCCAGTTGGTGCCATGGTAAATGTAGCTTTTAAGTCCAGTTGTAGTCATGGTAACAGAAGTTTGGAGTTAAATCCAATTGGAGTGGTGGTAAATGGAGCTGTTAAATTGAGTTGGAGGCCCATCGCAAGTGGTGTTCCTCACAGCTCAGTGCTGGGTCCACTTCTGTTCAATATCTTTATCAAGATGAAGGGAGTGAAGGGATTGAGCACACCTGTGGTAAGTTCATGGGAGACATCAAACTGCGTGCAAGGGTCGATCTGCTGGAGCAAAGGGAGGCTCTACAGAGGGATCTGAACAGGCTGGATTGATGGGCTGTGACCATCAGGAGAATGTTCAACAAAGCCAATGGCTGGGTCCTGTTTGGTTTTGGGCCCATCACTACTAGAAAGACATTGACGTGCTGAAGTGTGTCCAGAAAAGGGCAAAAGAGCTGGTGAAGGGGCTGGAGAACAAGTCTTATGAGGAGCAACTAAGGGAACTAGGGTTGTTTAGCCTGGAGAAAAGGAGGCTGAGGGAAGACCTTATCATTGTCTACAACTACCTGAAAGGATGTTGTAGTGAGGTGTGTGTTGGCCTCTTCTCCTAAATCACAGCTGATAGGATGAGACGGAATGGCCTCAAGTTGCACCAGGGAGGTTCAAAGTTGACATTAGGAATTTTTTTTTCACTGAAAAGGTACTCGGGCACTGGGACAGGTGCCCAGGGCAGTGGTTGAGTCTTGATCCCTGGACGTGTTTAAAAGATGGGTAGATGAGGAGGTGGGCAGGTATGAGTAGCCTTGATGGTNGAAGCAATGTTGCAGGAAATGTATGTAAGGTGTAGAAATATATAAGTACATGAAATCCAGCCACTTGGATTTGATACAAGAAATAGTTACTATTGCAAAAAGTGGAATACTTTTGATTTAAGCAAAAGTAAAGTTTTATCTGAGTAATAGCAGTTTTTTGAAACTTAGATAGAATTTTCTCTCTGACAGCATGGTTTCTTTCAGTGTTTTTCCAGACCGTGTTCGTTCTTTGGAGATGATGAAGCCTTGTGTGCTGTGTGATCTGTGCTGAGCAGGTGTCTCTTCTGCAATCACCTGTTTGCAGCCTTTCCCCATCTCAAAAGCAAGGTCAGGCAGATCTGGAGCCAAAGCTCCAAATTAGTAAGAGTTCATAATAACATTAAAATGAGTCCTTGGAAAGTAATAGAATATGCGTAAGATTTCTGGGAGAATGTATCCATGTGCATGTGAGTGGAAAATTCATTCTGTCCCAGCTTGTCTCACTGCATATGATGGATGGAGATCACTCCCTTGCATTGCCCTGCCCTGATAAAGGATGCTGGCTTTCTAAAACTCCAATGCAAGTCTTAGAGTTTATTTGCCATAATTTTTGGTACCATTTTGACTTGGAGAAAAAGGGGAAAACAGGTGGCTTGCAGCAAAGAGCTGGCAGGAAGAGGGGAGAACACACAAATAGCAGCATGTGAGGACACCTTCGGGGACACAGAGTTGTGCCCAGCAGTGCAGATGTCCTCCTGCATTTACCAGTATACCCCTCCTCCCTTGTAGCCCTAATGGCTGATCTGAAATGGGGCAGAATTTGAGATGGGACCAACGCAGGGTAGACTCAAGGGGTATCTCTGATAGGGCTAATCTCACCTGTGGGCTTTCTTGCTCCATTGCTGCCAGCAGCTGTGGCAGCTGCTTAGCAGCAAGCCTGAATCCACCACATGCTGTCCCGATGCAGCACAGGGAGCTTATGACCACTCACCCACAGTGACACACCCCATCCTTTGTACCCCTGGGGCCCCCCATTTTTGCCAGGTAAGTCATAGGGGCTAAGCTGCTTGCTGTGGTTTGACCAGACTTCCCCTCCCACCTTAAAATTGCTGACCTACTGAAGCAAAACTAATTACTTGTGGTGACATCTATGACATCCACAGACAGGAGAGGAGAGGCAGCCCTGCTGAGCAGATTAAGGGCCCTTGAACACTCTTTGATAATTACTAATCTTCTAATTTAACATGGAGTCAATATTTTGTAATTTAATTGAATTCACACAGAGGTCTTTAATCTGCAACTGCACCCACAGGAGCAGAAAAATGCTATAAGGGAAAACAGGCATCTAATGTATTAGCAAATGTTCAACGAAACTGCAGTGACTATCTAATTAGTAAGCACTGTCTGATAAGCAGCGCTTACAAGTATGAATCAAAACAAATTAACATGTGTACTAAAGGGATAAAAATACAAACTGGTTTTATAATCTAACAATAAAAACAGTGCATCAAATACAATAAATGAAAATAAGATATTTATACTGGTCACAAGTTTTTTTAAAAAGTGTGGGCATTCCTCTGCTGAACATTGATGCTTATTTTTTCAAGCTTAAGGCAAAAATGAGTAACTATCTCCCATGATTTCTCAAACACTGGTAGTGTTCTCTGCTGCACAAATCACAAACTGCAGAAGGCTTTTGCCCTCTGAAATTCAGTCTATAAGGCATCAAAATGACAGGATTTGGAATAAGAGAAGAGTGTTGGGTGATTTACTGCTTTCCCCTTCTTCTGGGTGCCAGAGAAAAATAGGTCTGGAATGTTTATATATTTTACCAGCACAAGAATTTGGAGAAGTATGGATCTATGTAGCATCATGGTATTAGATATAGCTCCTCCCTAGTTACACATTATGGGCAGCACAGTGATGTGCAAACGAAAATTCTTTCAGTTTGAAGGCTTGTTAACTAAATTCAGAGATAACTCACCTTTGCTAATAATTGCAAATTAATTTTGAGAAAAAATATTTCTAAATCCAAGAAGGACCTTAAACTTCCATTTGCTAAATCTACCAGCCTGGAGCCCAAGATGATTTTGTTCAGACCAGCTCTGAAAAGCAGATGTTACATTCAGCCCAAACTCTTCTTGGATTCTATAACATGAAGTAGCTTAAAGAGGAATAACAGAAGGTGGCAACATCTGCATAATCTCTCCTCCTGCTGTGATACAAGGAACGTAAAATTACAGATAGCTGCAGAGGGCATGGTTGTGGCTTAACATTTCAGGTCTAAGCCTGCAGCCTTTGAGAAAAGTCCTCTTCATCTGCACAGCAGGCACCTCTCAAAAAGCCTCCAGTAAGTAGCTTGACCAGCAAATTTGTTTAATCCCCCATCCCAGGCACACCTAGCAGTTTACCTAGCAGCCACCAACTCCTTCTGCTGTAAAGCAATGTGAATAAGGCCATTCAGACAAAGTGTACATACTGCTTTTGTTACAATCCAAACACAGCCTCTTGTGCAACAGGACTGTATTTGCTCTAACCAGAGTGGGCACAGTAAACGTTTACTTAAAAGGAAATGAACGTGTTTTCAATTGATTATAACTCAAACTTCTCCACACCAGGTCCTTGCCTCAGACTGAATTTGTGTGGAATGTGTGTGATCAGATTTGCTGTGTCGATCCTGTGGCAAACTGGGTCTATGTCTTGAAAAGCATGGTGTCAGCTCAGAAGTATCCACATGACATATTTTCAGGTGGAACAGATTTTATGGAAAACCTAATGACAAATCAGACAGAGTGGACAGCTAGAGATGATTATTCTAGAGACAAATTTAGACTTTATTATAGAGTCAGCTCAATTGGAGGTCTAAGAAAGGTGAATGATGAGGAAAGAGTTAAAGATTTTTTTTTAAATGTCCTCTTTAAAAAAAGTGTGGGTGTCTTATAGGTCATCCTTTACATGCACAGTGCTATAATTTGGAAAGGCATAAAATACTGTACCAAGGGAGGATTTGGATAGACATTACAAAAAAAAAATAAAAATCCTGGTAACAAAGACAGCAAAACGCTGGCCTAGATTAGGTGCCAGGGTGTTAGGATGGACCTAAACATAGTCTGGGCTTGTCTCAGTGAAGGAATAGGATTAAATGCCCATGCCAAGGATATGCCAATTATTTTTCCAGTGCAAAAGGCAGGGATGAGGGGAAGACATGGCCAAATATGCAGTCATCTTGTGCTGATTTCAAGAAAATCGCATAAAATTTATACTATACCCACACAGACATGTGAATTATATCCTTCTTCCAAACTTGGAACAAACAATATATTCAAAAGATTGCTTCATAGAGAGGAGGGGAAGATAAAAGAACTGCTATGTCCTCTTGCAGTGTTTAAGGAAATCAGAGTTCAGTGAGTCATGCGCTGGAAATAAGCTTGATGCAATTCATGTAGGCAAAAATCTTAGGCGAATAATTGGTGATGATAAAATTAAAAATAGTCATTAATGATAGATGCCTTTTAATGGAGTCAGAGCAATGAGATAAAGGGATTTTTTTTTCTTTGTGAGGCTTTTCCTATGCAGAGAATTATAAATACATAAAAGCTAGGCAGGTTGGTTGGCTATTTTGCTTGTTGTCCAGTCACATAGGAAGATGAATTTCCTTCCAGTCTGTTGTTAAACTTCTGTCTCTCTAAATCCATCTGGACAATACAGAAATGGCTGTTCCAGTCAAGTGTTCAGCCCACTATTAACTAATGCAGGCTAATTCTCACCATTTTCCGTAAATGTGATTCTGCAGATGAATATAATACTGGTCAAAGAGCTTCAGGAATCTCAATACCTAGAGTAGAGCTGCATGTCATCTGGCAGAGCAGGTAAGGACCAAAGGAAAGGCTTTACTGGCAAGCAGCACATTTATTCTGAAGCACAAGGACTAATACACTTCTGCAGTTATGGTTTAGAAGCTGTCACAGGGGAGGGTGAGATTCACCAAGCACAGGAATGTTGCCGCCTTAACTCAGTCACAGCTGAAAAAGCAATCTCATGCCAGGAAAGGAAGGAGCAAGGATTTACTCCCAGCAGAAATAGGGGAATACACAAAGCCTTAAGAAGCAAGTACCAGATGGTATACCGGAGCTGGTGTCCAAGGGATGTCCTCGGGGAGGTCATTCCAGCCTGTTGTCCTCTCCCCTGCATTTCACATTACATGACCTGTCTCAAGCAGCTGTGATCTCTCCAGCAGAGGGTGAGATTCAGAAACAAGAAGTGGTTGTGGCTCGTTGACTCTTCGCCAGTGAAACATCCTTAATGAATGTTTTTGAGGCACAGCAAGAACCTCAGGGACATAATGCCTTTGTAAGTGTTGAAGGAAAGAAAAAACAACGAACCAACATGAAAACAATGTTCCTATGGCTTTATGTTTGAAACACTTGCAAACAGGAGGCTCAGGATCCAATGGGGAGGGACCCACTGGAATACAGAGCAACACATTCCACTGCTGGGACCCAGCATCCTGAAGATGGGTCTGGACAAACGAGGAGGCCAGCCTAGGGGAGAACAGGAAATTCCTGCAGCGGGGAGCGAGGCAGGACACACTGAAGCAGGCTGATAAGGCTGGAAATCTGGTTTTTTTCCCAGGAGATGGCACTAAAGGACAATTGCCTTTCATCCAGCATTGTGCAATGCAGTGGAAACTTTGCTGTGGGCCAAACTGTTGCTCGGGCTGTTTGCATGGCATCTTTGCAAGTAGCTTTAGTGTCTGTGCTTTTAGCAAGGGTGAGCATATTGATATCCGTCTTTGACACAAATCTGTTTGCCATGGCAAGGTGTGGGACCTTGCCATGATAGCCTCAGAGAGTCACCCAGGCTGGAAGGACCCCAGCAGGTCTCTCCTCCAGCCTTCTGCTCAGAGCAGGGTCAAAACTGTTCAGACTGGGGCACTTTGCACTTTGTACAGTCATGCCTTGAAATCCTCCAGGGACAGATACACCCCACCCCCCTGAGGCAACTTCTTCTCATGCTTGATTACTTCATTAGTGTTTCAACCACCCCTGCCTTGTATCTTTCTGGAAACTCCAGAGTTTCAATTTATGACTATTGACTCTTGCTGTCTGGCTCTGGACCTCAATGAAGAGCCTGACTCTATCTTGTTGGCAACACCTTCTTAGGTAATGAAAAGCTGCTCTCAGGTCCCCCCTAAGTCTTCCCTCCTCCATCTAAACAAGCCCAGAGCCCTGAGTCTCCGCTTGAAGATGACACAAGATTAAGTAAGAAGCTCAGGCTAGACTTCACCCTGAAACAGGCCTAATGACTATTTCCTACAAGGAGAAGGAAGAGAATAATTTTCTTCTTTTACTTTCTTTTAATTTAATATTCTCCACGAATCTGCAAGCTCTTCACGCTTTCTGCTGCTCCTTGAAGAAGGATTCCTAAAACAGACTATGTACTGGTAACTGTAGCAACTCAGTACTTATTTTAGGACCAGTTTTGCATCAGAAGAGGCCAGTGCCCAGCTAACAAGGGACTTGGAACAGAGAAAAAAATAAAAAAAAGAGACAACTGGTTTTACAGCAGCTCAACACAAAACCTGCCCCCTTGCCAGTCTTAGAGACAGGCAGAGGACAGAAAGGTTGTTCATCCTTGAAGTGAACACTGGCAAAGCCCTGGAAGCACCAAAGTCACGTGGCGTGGTACGGCTCTCCTCAGCTACAGAGCCTGAAAAACAAATTGCCAGAGTGCTTCCGTGCTGCTGATGTTGCAGGACAAAAGACAATAGCTGACAGTTCTTTGCCATTTCATCAGACTCCGGCGTAAAACAGAGTAGTAATTAAGTGCTCTGGCAAAACCAGCAGAAGTAAGATTTATTCTGCTTCATGCTTCATTGAGCAGGCATGAGGCATAGCCAGGGATTTAATTTAAAAGTGACCTACCAGGCTGTTAGGTGCATGGACCTGACAGGCCCATGACCCACCCTGCTGGAGTGGGTCATCCAAGGCCAGCCGCCCCAAGAGCACTTAAAACCTGTGCAGAAGCTGAATTAATCCTGGACTGCGCTTCTAGCTTGGCACATTGTCAGGGATGTCCTGGAGGGCCCAGCCTCCTCAACATCTTGCTCTCCTCTGTGTCACTTGCAGATTTCCAGCACAATGGCTCTGCTTCAAGTGGAAGTTGCCATTTCTTGTCGACTGAGCAGGACAACATGGTACCCTGTGCTGAGTGAGTCAGAGAATATTTCCTCTTGTCTCTCATGCCACTGAGAGGAAAAGGACCTGGGGTTGTTTGAGAGCCATCTGAACATGAGCCAGCAGTGTGCCCAGGTGGCCAAGAAGGCCAAGAGCATCCTGGTATATATCAGAAACAGTGTGGCCAGCAGGCCCAGGGCAGCGATGGTGCCCCCATCCTCATGCCTGGAGAGGCCACACCTCGAATACTGTATTCACTTTTGGGCCCCTCCATACAAGAAGGCTATTGAGATGCTGGTGCATTTCCAGAGAAGGGCAATAAAGCTGATGAAGGGTCTGGAACATAAGTTTATGAGGAACAGCTGAGGGAACTAGGTCTGTTTAGTCTGGAGAAAAGGAGGCTGAGAGGAGATGTTACTGTTCTGTACAGCTACCTGAAAGGAGGCTGTAGTAAGTTGGTCTCTTTAGAATCATAGAATGGTCTGGATTGGAAGGGACTCTAAAGATCATCTAGTTCCAACACCCTTGGTGTTGTCCCAAGTGACAAGTGATAGGATAAGACAAAATGGCCTCAGGTTGCATCAGAGGAGGTTTAGATTGGGTATTTGGAAAAATTTCTTTCCTGAAGGAGTGGTCAAGCATTTGAACAGGCTGTC
Source organism: Piaya cayana (assembly GCA_013389865.1). Classification (NCBI taxonomy): domain Eukaryota; kingdom Metazoa; phylum Chordata; class Aves; order Cuculiformes; family Coccyzidae; genus Piaya; species Piaya cayana. The sequence goes on along the minus strand of WAAB01003124.1, from coordinate 116,365 downwards.
TAGGGAAGTGGTGGAGTCACTGTCCTTAGACGTGTTCAAAATCATGCAGATGAGGCACTTTGTGACATGGTTTAATAGGCATAGAGGTGTTGAGATGACGGTTGGACTTCTTAGAGGTCTTTTCCAACTTTAATGGTTCTATGATTCTATGAACATTTAGCAATAGTGCTGCAGGATTTGCCCTGTCCCACTTGTTTGCATCATAGACCTGGCAGAGAAGGGATTCTGCCATGACTGACAGGAATAACAGCCCTCTGTCACCCACCCCTTTGAAAAATGAACTTCACCCCCCTCAGATTTAGATTTGCTAGATGCTGCTGTGATAGCTGGGCTGGTTAAGATTGCCACAAACCTTTAAACCAACCCTTCGGCCTCATAAACTCACTCCACCAGCTGAAAAGTGAATTACTGCTCAAGGAGTAGTGACAAGCAGCACTAATTGGTAACCTCAACAAGAACCATCAGTTCATGCTGAGGAAGGAAAATAGGCTGGTATGAATCACCAGCTGTATTATAGCAACAGCATAGGTTACTTAATTACTTTTTCTTTCTCTCTTCTCTTTCTTTTTTATTTTAGAAACATCGTTCAGCAGAAGCTGACTGGCTGATGTGCATCAAGCTTTTATTTTATCAGGCTCACATAGAAACACCATTTACTTATCATTCTAGTTCTGCATGGAATGTTGCCAGGCTATTCCCTTTAAATTCCACCAGGCAAGCAGAGACCATAGGTCAGCAGGTAAAAGTCAGTGCTAACTGTTGTGCTGAGCAGCTCATGAGCTAAAGTTCATGTTTGCATTTGTGGCAAGTCCCTGCACTACGTGGGTTAGACCCTGGGTGTTGCAATGAGGGAGCAGCCCTTCTATTCACAGACAAATAGATGGACACTCTTTTCACGTAGAATAGTTTTGTCATTTAAAAAAAAAAAAGCTCTAATGATTTACACTGCAAAAGTGCTGTAAAATAGAATGGTTTAAGAAAATTTGAAGTTAATCCCAAAATATGGAAGCTGCTGGGGCACGTGGGTGTTAGGACATCCCTGTTCTCACTGCAGGAGACACAGCAGTTATCAATACCCTCTGGTATGCTGGTGGGGCAGAGCAGAGGGAGAGGATGTCCCTACAGAGAAGCTCAAGAAAGCTCAAGAACATGGAATCAATGAGCAAAATCCCCATTGTGGTTATTCCTACTCATGCAGCCTTAGATCCTCTACAGCCTCATCTCCACACCTTGCCTTTCTTGAGCATTTCCACACAGACCAGGCTACAAGTGTGTCCTCCTAGAAGAGTGCTGAGGCCACATGCAGAAGAATGGGGAAGTTTACATTGCAGCTTCCTCTTGCTGCTTGGGACACTGCTGAGAAACGTCTCCTTTGTGTGCTTACTTCTGTGTGTAGGTAAACACATGACATGGATCACATTACTTTTATTTACAGTCCATTTAGAAAAGAGCATTAAAAAACCCCCATCCCTCTTTTATTTGCTATATTTAAAAGAAACACGGTCTGTTTTGCAAAGATGTGCAAATCCCTTCATTCAAAAACAGGCAAAGAAAGCAAATGAACAGCATTTTTTTCCAGAACATAAGTCAACTCCTTGATTACAAAACCACTATTAAAACTAGAAAGATCTATATTACAGAGAAAATGCTAGCAAGGGAAATCCTTCATTACTACCACAAAAGACTGATAGAAAAAATACCCAGACAAAATGAAAACCCACATAATTTTGAAGACACAAACCTCCTTGCTCCTTTGTCATCAATACAAGGTATATATTGTTGGAGGTGTGACATAGAAGCTGCTCCATCCACACCACTGAGCTGAGCCATCTGATGTTGACATTCCCTAGCTACAGCTTTCACATATGGAAATGAAGATAGAAATGGGTTATTTGGCCTTATTCTTATACAAAAATGGTTGTACATTCTTATACCAAACACTGTACATCATTTCTTTCAGATGCAGTTTGTAACCCATTTTTCCTTTCTGGTGCACACCATGGAACCCCAGGTTCCAGAATCAGATACATCAGACATAAACTCCATTCTGAGTGAGAGAATGACACACAAATTTCAAAGCAGCAGAGGAAAATCACAGTCAACCTTTAATGCCCGCCACACAATCAGAAGATAAACACACCTCATTCTCTTCCTGGATTTTTTCATCAGTCTTAAAACTTAAAGGCTCATTATTTCCAGTATTTGAAATGAAAAACTGTGATGCAGCAAAGCTCTGTGTCTCAGACCATAATCCATTTATATCCAAGTATTTTTGTAAGTATACTCAAAGTCTTAACCCATAGGGATAGATTAAAAAAGGACATAAAAAACCCACAAAGACTAGCTTTTCCTGATCCCTCATTATGTTTCCTACACTGCTTTGACAATTCCTCTCAATAGTCAGACTCACACCTCCACTTCCCCAGCGTCAACCTCCCCAAACCCATCCTCTATGTCCCTTTGTTTCTCTCTCCCTCATCCACTCATCTCATGTCTGAGACTGAACTTCAGCTCAATTAGTTGAAGATTATGTCCTCATCCTTGCATTTCTTTGATCCAATCTGATTTTATGAAGTGCTGGAAGTTTTTTGCAGAGAAGAGCACTCCATCCAGGGAAGGCGCTGGCCAAGGGGGTTGTCCAAGAGGTTTCTCAGATTTAATCCAAAACAGCAATGACCCGTCATCCTTCCCAGTGGGGCACTTGAACCTGCACTAGCGGACAAAAGATGCTACCTGAGCTGCCACTCCAAAGGGAGCAGAATAGGCTGTTGCTAATCCTTGCAGGCCGACCACCAAATAGCGGCATCCCTTCCGCAGAGCTTTGCTGACATTCTGCAGAGAGAGAAACAGGAGAAGGGAATGAAAAAAAGGAGAAATGATAGAAAATACCTTCACATAAAATTGTTCCAACAGCTAATGTCACCAACCCAGAAAATCAATTTCCTCCACCACTAATGAGAGCTTGAGCATGCAACAATGTTTTGTCATCTATTTTTATACAGAAATACACACCCACAGAGTGTAGTTAAACTGAATGGATGCACCCTCCACAGGAAGCCAGGCTTTTATGTAGGCTTCTGTTCAAGAATAAAATTAGTCTAAATTCATACCTAATTTGCAGAGGTAGGTTTCCCACGCATACATGTTCCACAAATGTTAGTAACTCCAAAAAGCACCTAAGTTGTTAGAACTGGTGTTGAACAAGAAGGCAGTAAATGACTGAGAATACTTTTATGGAAATTTCATTGCTTTTTGTGAAAACAAGAATTTTTCATAGAATCAGAGAATGGTTTGGATTGGAAGGGACCTTAAAGATCATCCAGTTCCAACGTCTGACAACTTCCACTATGTCGGGTTGCTCAAAGCCTCATCCAACTTGGCCTGGAACACCTCACAGAATGGGACATCCATGACTTCTCTGGACAACCTTTTCCAGTGCCTCACCACCCTCACAGTAAAGAATTTCTTCCCAACATCTAATAGAAATCTCCTATCTTTTGCTTTAAAACCATTACCCCTCATCCTGTCACTGCCCTCCCTGATAAAGAGCCCATTCCCTTCTTTCCTGTAGCTCCCCTTTAAGTACTGGAAGCTGCTATAAAGTCGCCCCACACTCTTCTCCAGGCTGAACAAGCCCAACTCTCATCCTGTCCTTACAGCAGAGGTGCTTCATCCCTCTGATCATCTTTGTGGCCCTCCTCTGGACCCATTCCAACAGCTCCATATCCTTCTCGTGTTAGGGACTCTAGAATTGGACACAATACTCCAGGTGAGGTCTCACAAGAGCAGAGTAGAGGGGTAGAATCATCTCCCTCAACCTGCTGGTCACACTTCTGATGCAGCCCAGGATATGGTTGGCTTCCTGGGCTGCAATTGTGTATTGTTGGCTCATGCTGAGTTTCTCACCCACCAGCACCTCCAAGTCCTCTTCAGGGCTGCTCTCAATCAATTCTCTGCCGAGCCTGTAATTGTGCTTGAGATTGACCCAACACAGGACCTTGCAGTTGATGAACTTCATGATGTTCACATAGGCCCACCTCTCAAGTCTGTCAAGGTCCCTCTGGATGGCATCCCTTCCCTCCAGCATGTCAACCACACCAAACAATTTGGTGTCATTGGCAAACCTACTTGTTGGTCAAAACAAGAAACTTTTGACCCACTTTCACATCTGTTTATGAACTCATTTGCTGTATTAGAGATAACTTGCTACAGATTATTTAAACTAAAACCCTTAATATAATTTCAATTTGCTCTTGGTAGCTTTTCCTCATATGAGTGGTCATGACTAGGGAATTAATATGAAGGGACCTGTTTGGGAGGAATATCAGCATTTACTGTTAGTAATACTTCATGGTTGTGTGGGACTAGATCAAAATCCTCTCTCGTAATATTAAAACACTGAAATAGAAAAAATATTTTAAAAATATAATGAAACTGGTGAAATTCAGTCAATATCTATTATATTCCTAGGATTTCTTAAAGCTGGATTACAGCTGTAATGACAGATGAAAACCTTCAGCTATTGTGAGGACACTGCATAGCTGAATTTTGCTATATTTACCGCTATAGAAACTTACTTGAAGAGAGCTAGGATGGCAAATTAAACAGGCAGCTTAAACATAAGGGCAGAGACTGGGGATGAAGAGATGCAGGGTCTTCCCTTCCCACATCTACTCCTGTCCTACTGTGTCACACTAGCAGCTTCTGACCTGCGTACAATGCACCTACCCAAACCTGACTAGCACCAGCCTCACAAGCTGGTCTTTACTGCCAAAGCTAAACTGGCAAACCCTCCTTGGGGTGTGTTGCCTGACTAATACAAAAGGGAATACACAATGTTTAGAGCACAGGCCAGTTCTTGGACACTATTATAAGCACCCTTACACCAACAGCACATACAGTAGTAGCATCAAGAGCAAAACTACGAATGGCTGTGACATAACCACACTCACAGAACTGTGCTGAATAAATCAAACCTACAGATTTGAGGCTGCTTCCTACTACACATATTTACTGTGACTCAGAAATCACAGCACTGGAAGCTCAAAGCATCAAATCCATCATGAAAGAATGAAATATTCTGTTCATCTCTTTATGAAACAGTTGTATTTGTGAGGCAGCTCTTGGCTCTGCAGCCATCTGTAAACTCTGTGAATTTCAAAAGTGACTTTGCCAAGGTAACTGGCATTTTCTGCATGACAGACATTGCAAGCATATCTTTACCCAAATCTCCATTTTTTTTAAAAGAATGCAGTAGGAAGTCGGGTCTTGTACTGACATCCTTAATCTCTTTGGTAGGAAAAGACTCCAGGCAATAGGCAGGTTTTTTCCTGCTAACACAGAAGCTCTTTTTTTTGCTACAAATACACAAGACACATCTGAACTCTATTTAAGTGACATGAATAACAGAAAAATAACCAAATAGCATTTTTGTAACTAAAGGCACCACCCACCCTACAGGGAGGGGGGAAATAAACCACGGGACTGCAGGGATTGTGACTTTCCGCACAGGAAAGCAAAACAATGATTTTGATCCAAAATAGTAGTTACACAATGAGGACCGTGTTGCATTTTTTTCTTTAACACATACCAATGCTTTTCAGGGGTCAACTCAAAGGCAAACTGGCAAATAAGTAAGCTGCAGGGAAGTTCTTGCAGTCACTTAAGTAGAAGAAAAGCAAAGAAGGCCGGTTAACTGGGAATTTTAAGGAGTGGTGTCAAACTGTGACACCCCAAATGGTGTCAAAACCCTGAAGCCCAGGGAAATGCAGAAAAAAAGAAAGGCAAAGTACTTGTCACATGGATCACCTCAGTGTCATTTTCACCCAAAAGTCCCATTTCCTAATCTCTGATCCGGGCATGGGTGGGTGTCATAGAATCATAGAATGATTTGGATTGGAAGAGACTTTAAAGATCATCCAGTTCCAACCCCCCTTTGCCATGGGGATGGACACCTGCCAGTAGAGAATCACAGAATGGTGTCAGTGGGACAAGACCTTAAAGATCATCCATTTCCAACCCTCCTGCCATGGGCAGGGACACCTTTCAGTACAGAATCATGGGATGGTGTGGGTGGGGAGGGACCTTAACGATCAAGCAGTTCCACCCCCATCCTGCAATGGGTAAGGACACCTTTTGGTAGAGAATCATAGAATGGTTTTGGTTGGGAGGGACCTTAAAGACCGTCCAGTTCCAACCCTCCTGTCATGGGTAGGGACACCTTTCAGTACAGAATCATGAGATGGTGCGGGTGGGAAGGGACCTTAACGATCAAGCAGTTCCAACCCTCCTGCCATGGGTTAGGATACCTTCCAGTAGAGAATCATAGAAGGGCTTGGGTGGGAAGGGACCTTAAAGATCAGGCAGTTCGACCCCCACCCTGCCATGGGAAAGGCCACCTTGCAGTGGAGACTCCGAGGCCGATGTGGGTGGGTTAGGGGTGTCTATCGCCCTCTCACCTTTCCGTACTTCCTGAGCCTCCGGCCGTAGGGGCGCTTGGCCGCGGGCGGCGGGTGCAGCGGCTCGTAGGAGCCGGGCAGGAGGGCGAAGCAGACCTTCCTGCTGGCAGCGCCCTCCTCCTCCTCCGGGGCGCCCACCCGCACCCCGGCCGCCGCCTTCTCCTCCTCGTCCTCCTCCTCCTCGCCGGGCAGAATGCAGACGCGGTCGTCGCGGCGGGGCTGCCTGCCCCTCACCGTGGCGGAGGGGCGCGCTCCCACGGCCATGGTGCCGCGGGGCTCCTGGCACCTCCCGCAGGTGGGGCCCGAGCCACCACCTCCCCGGGGCGGGACTGTCGAGGAGACTGGAGACCCGGGAGTGACGGAAAGGGAGGTCGCCTGTTGGAGCTTTAGAAAGGGCGAGTCCCTTATCAGGGGTGGGCAGCGATCCCCATCCACCGCCTGCAGCCAGACAGGCTTCCACAGGGTGCATTCCCCGCTCCCGTGCACATGGATAAACTTCCCCAGAAATCTTATGCATATTCTGTTCCTTCCCAAGGACTCATTTTAATGTTATTATGAACTTCGCAACAGTCAAAGTTCTTGCTGATTTGGAGCTTTGGCTGCAGCTCTGCCTGACGTTGCCTTTGAGATGGGGAAAGGCTGCAAACAGAGGTGAGCGCAGAAGCAGAGACAGCTGCCCGGCACAGATCACACCGCACACGAGGTGTTATCATCTCCAAAGAACGAACAGGGTCTGGAAAAATAAACATGGAAAGAAAATTGTATATAAAATCATAGGAACGTCCCCCAGCATAAGAGTGGGGATATATCCCCAGTGTAAGAACGATGTGGATCTGTTAGAACTGGTCCAGAAGAGGGCTATGAAGACAGCTGTCTAAACATGAGCCAGCAGTGTGCCCAGGTGGCCAAGAAGGCCAATCGCATCCTGGCTTGTATCAGAAATGGTGTGACCAGTAGGTCCAGGGACGTTATTCTCCCTCTGTACTTGGCACTGGTGAGACCGCTCCTTGAATACTGTGTGCAGTTCTGGGCCCCTCAGCACAAGAAGGATGTTGACGCTCTGGAGCGTGTCCAGAGAAGAGCAACGAAGCTGGTGAAGGGGCTGGAGAACAGGCCTTATGAGGAGCGGCTGAGAGAGCTGGGGCTGTTTAGCCTGGAGAAGAGGAGGCTGANCATGGTTTAGTGTTTTGGTGGGAATGGTTGGACTCGATGATCCGATGGGTCTCTTCCAACCAGGTGATTCTGTGATTCTGTGATTCTGTGAATCAGAGGGCTGGAGCACCTCTGCTATGAGCTGGAGGTTGTTCTGCCTGGAGAAAGAAGGGAGACCTTATAGCTACCTTACAGGACTTGAAGGGGGGTACAAGAAAGCTGTGGAGGGACTTTTTACAAGGGCATGGAGTGGTAGGATGAAGGGTAATGGCTTTAAATTGCAGCAGGAAGCTTTAGACCAGACATTAGGAAAAAATCCTTCATGATGGGGGTGGTGAGGCACTGGCACAGGTTGCCCAGGGAAGCTGTGGATGCCTGCTCCCTCTAAGTGTTCAGGGCCTGGATGGGGCCTTGGGCAGCCTGGTCCGGTGGGAGGTGTCCCTGCCCATGGCAGGGGGGTTGGAACTAGATGGGCTTTGAGTTCCCTTCCAACCCAAACCACTCTATGATTCTATGATTCTGTCTAACTTTCGACAAAATACAATCACTTAGATGAAACTTAACTCTACTTCATCTTAAATCAAAAATATTCCACTTTTTCTAACAGTAACTACCTCTTCTATTGGGCTGGTGGGGCTGCAGCACTGGGTACAAGCCCCAGCACAGCTCCTTTTTACTGGGGACATCAGGAGCTATTGGGGGAAGTGTGGACTCACCCCCTGTCAACAAAGGTGAGGGGAAGCCCACCCTGTTGCTAAGGGTGGGACAGAAAACGCAGCGCCCCTAACTGCACTCCATCCCAGGACCCCAAGTGAAACACTGAAACAGCTCTTTCCTCATCATCACTGGCTAAAGTGGGTTTGGGGATTACGGTCTTACCATTCAAAAAACCCCCCCAGACTTCTTGGTAGCCCTTATATTAAAGGTTTTTCTACCTAAAACCTCACAGGAAAGTGAAAGCCTCCATTTAAAGGCAAAGTTTTTGCCCAAATGCAGGAGGAGGCTGACAACTGCCCACCTTTGAAGCTGGGTGGGCTGCAGTTCAACAGGGGAACTTCTCAAGCAGTGTTCATGGAGCTGGGGAAGGTGGAGCAAAGCAAAATGGTATGGGGAGGACTGATATAAATTAATAAACCAGTTGGTGTTCATCAACTCTTGATACATATAAGCAGATGCAATAAGGGGATAGACTAATCCTTTACTGTAGATTTTCCTTACCAAGGAAGTGTTGTGGTTTGAGCTAAATTAGAGTCAGTTTTGTGACTAACACCATTGCTCTAAGTAGCTTCACTCTCTGAAAGCTAACTGCATGTTTTTCAGACAGTGTTTCTCTCTAGAAGTGATAACAAGAGGCCGTGGTATACAGAGAAGCTATTGCTTCCAATTTCCAGGAGGGGCAGACAGCAGAGTGCTCCATCCCGTATACATCATGCTCAGTATAAACTGAGAGATCATGAGGGTCTCACTCTCTTCTGCCATGGCTGACATCCAGTGAGGACCTCATCTGTCTGATCCTGAATTTGTACATTCCTGAATCCACTTCCCGAGTCCAACTTCCTCCTAGCTGCAGACCCATCCCTTCGTTTGTGGTGATCTCATATATTTGTAGACATTTTGTTAGTAAGTATTATTATTTCATTAAAGCTGTAGCTTAAGTTTCCAACCTGCAAGTCTTGTTTCTCTCATTTCCCTTTCCCTGGGAGCAGGAGGGTGTGATTTAGAAGTCCAGTTGTGGGTTTAGTTGCTGAATTTAGCCAGGCCAGGTCTAAACCGTGACAGGAATAAAGTCTTGAAACCATGTCTCCCCAAGATGCAGCCTTACATTCAGCAAGTAAATCCTGCACCTAGTGCAGTTCTCTGCCCCAGGGTTGTTTCACCATCATCACAGCCCTGGGCAGAATGCTGTGTAATAGGGAGCTTGGCCAGTCCCTTTGAGTGGTGGAAGGTGTTGGCCAAGTCTCAGGTCTGTCACTATTAAAAAAAGTGCTCTCTCCCCTTGTCACCACTCCTGCCAGCATTGTCAGGTTTTTATGTCCAGAAAGCTGAAGTAGAGACTTAAACCCAGGACAAGATTTCACGCTCCAGGTACCAGTCCCGAATGGAGACTTGCCACAGAGCACATGTGGCCTTTGGGGCTCCTGGCCTTGCCAGCAGCAGCACCCACAGGGCCTATTTCTGGGACACTCAATTCTCTCCCCCCTCCTGGAATGGGGTGCTGAACTTTCCTACCCCCTGGAAGGGAAGGTGTGCACTAAACATCAGAGAGACAGTGAAACACTCACTGATTTCCATGCTTAAACACACACTGCCTGCCCATAAAACTAAGAGTGCTGAAAAAATCACTTACTCAGATCTTCACATCTTATTCCTGACAGGAATGGGAGATTTGGAAAGCCAAAGGAGGTGTTTGGATGCAGCTCTGCTCTTCCCACTAAGACTGTGCCCTTGGTGAAGCACATGGTGTATCTGCTATTGAGAGCGGGTGGCTTACTGCTCCACTTCCAACACAGCAAACAGAGAAAGGAGATAAGCAGGGTTTGGGAACTGGAGCAACTGGACACTGCTCGCAGTTACTGGAAATAGTATAATTTGCAAACTGTCCAGTTACAGAAACATTAACTGGGCACTCTGGGGTGCCATGTTCCATAGGAGAGTTGAACTAAAATGAACTAAAATAACCTCTGTCCTTTTGAAACGCTGTCCGTGTTTTGTTGAACAAGAATAGATATTGAGTTACATGAAGAAAACCAGTGACAATCTAGGGCAAAGTTAGCCAAGTGAAAACATGGCCTGGAAAGCAGGAAACGAGCTTAAAGACTTAATCTACTGTCTCAAAGCATGACCTATATTTTTCCCACTGAACCTTCTCAAAAGGCAAACGGTTTTGTTTCATGACTCAGTTCATACACGATCTTGGATTAGTATCACGGTTATACTGCAGTGGTGTATTTCCAAGGGTAACTGAAGATACACCAACATTCATGGGTAAATTGAGGGGACACGCAAACCCCTCTGGAGGCTAATTTTTGATGTATTTCTGGAAAAGCTCCTGGACATCCATTTGCAAGAAGTACTAAAGCACCAATTCTGTCTGGAAAGCACTCGACCACAGAATCAATGCAATGCTAATCCTGAATTCACACAACAGATGATTAAGTCTGTACACCTTTAGACTATTTTCCTATCTGCAGTGATTACTGCACTTTTATAAAGGGCAAAGAACAAGTACTTTAGTATAAGAACTGTTCAAGTAAGTTTTAATAGAGTGCACCAGTGAATCAAGATGACTTGCATCAGGTTTTGTTTCAATGAACATCAGATAAAAAAAGGGGCTACAGTTCTTTCTTTCCAAACACCACCCTTTTTCTAAGGCAACAATACACGTCCATTTCCGAACATAACTGTTACATAGGAAAGCTACATCACAGTACAGTATGTAAAGTCCATCTCAGTCAAGAAGCCATTAGAGAATGGCACATTTACTACACTTACAGCCTTCTAACTTAGGGTTACAGAGTTTACCACAGCTTTTTTTTTAATTTTTATTTTTTTTAAAGTGACAGTTTCTTAATGAACTTTCTATTCTTCACAAGAGTGTGCAGATGGGGCCCATATGTTGATATTACAGTAATTACGACATTAAATAACATTGCACAACCAACCTCTATGGTTAATTCAGTACAAAATAACAAGTATTAAAATGTACCAGTACTAGTGGTTTTACATAGTTTATAATCATTAGTTATGAAGGAAAAAAATGTGAGTTTTTTTGTTTTTCTCTTTTCTTCTCCTTAGGCAAGTGCCTAATTACAAAGCTGCACATTACAGGCATAATGATGTGGAATAAATACAAGAAATATGGTAAAATATTAAACACAAACAGATTACATGGGAACAAACTGTACAACCACAAAAGCATAAATCAACAATTTATCATTATAAACAAGGTATGTTTAGCTGTAAAATATTATGTGGAATTACATGTACTCTTTGGGGGCACATGTTCCAAAAGCCAAGCTAATTCCTGAGGTGGTATTATTAACTTATACAATTGGTCAACACGTCAGATTTATCTTGTGCTATTAAACAGTCCCAATATTAATATCTTTCCATAAAATGGAATATATAGTATTCTGAAGGCAGCAACAAGTGATATTTTATACCATGATATTCATTTTGGTGCTACATTTGTTAATGGGCCATGGGAGTTAAGCGCTGTAATTTGCAGACAGAACATCACTCATGCCTCGTTTCTGTTCCCCCACAACTCTAAGCTGGCCCTAGGCAGAATAAAGTTTTTAAACTGTAAGTGCCAACACTGTAAACATGTTTGTATTTTTCTCTTTCAACTAAACACTGTCCAATAACAATGACAAGAGCCAAAGATAAGCAGGAACAGTCTTGTGTAGAACAAAAGCCGATTAATTCACCAACTTTTGGTTCAGATCATGAACAAATCTTAAAATAATTAAAAATGGTCATGCTACAGTTGTGGAAATCGGTTTTGTGCATTTGACTCAGGACACAGGCTTTTAAAAAACGCATGACAGAGGTAAGACTTATAAAAACCACCAAAAACATAAATGATAGGGAAGAACTTCTCCAACTGAAAGCATCAAACATACATTTCTGTGCAGAAATCTAGACAACTATACAAGATCTGAATTTAAGCAGTCATCTTTTTTTATTATACAACTATATGAACATAAAATGAACAGAATGCTCTATATACTTACCTGTACATGTGAACATAACTTCTTTAGCTACAGTTATTTAATATAGGTCATACTGGATTTAACTTTACAATTCTGAATAACTATGTATAACCTTATTGCAGTAAGGGCAATTTCTACATGGGGAGTTTCACAGGCCAATCACATTGGGTGTAACCAGTACATTCAAAGTGTAGATCATGTATGAATCTTCCCTGATCCCAAAAAATTTAGGTTCTCTTTACAGCTTAAGCTCATTTGCTATCTTGGATGCAATGTTCTTAAATGCAATAGAAGTCCCAGATATTCTCTTGAAACGAACTCCATTGAGTGACAATCGTGGCAGTTTACAGACTTCCATCTCCCACTGAACAAGGCTATCTTGTCGTGCATCGCCATGAACACAGAAGAGCAAAAACCTCTCTTTCTGTTCATAATCACAGTTATTAGCGTCTAACACTTTCCGAATCTCTCTCATCATATCATTTGGGTCCATAGAACTTGTAGTCTTCATACTCCACGTGAACCGCAAGGAGCGGGGCTTTGAATCTTTGCTATCCTCTTTCTCTCTGTCTTTTGGCTCCCCAGAAGCACTCCTGGAAGAATTGACATACAGAACAGTCAAAAATAATAGTATAGCCAAGAGAGAAGAGAAATACTGTTCTAGAACAGGGGTTTCTAAACTGTGGCTGGCACACCACTAGTCGCATACAAGCTAATTCCAAGAGCTAGATGGTTACTGTTGGAACAATCGTGCACCATCTCCTATACTGATGTGTGCGTTGGTCCAGCACTGGGAGGTGCTACCAGCACTGGTGCAGCTCCCAGTGATGGCACACAAGCAAAGCAAGTTTGGAAACCCCTGCTCTGAAACGATGTGATGACATGTGCAATGGTAGCTGCAGCAGACACGTTACTCCATACTGCTCCAAAGAAAGTGGAATCTATGTGAAAGCATGACTGAAGTTCTGCTAATTTCATGATCTGGAGCATGCCATACACCAACAAAACTGAAGTTGAGGGACACAATCCTGAAGCATAAATCATATTGTAGAAGCAGCAGCAGAACCCCCACCCTCCACTTCACAAGTCTTCAGTGAATTCCCTCCCTCTCTTTTCTGCCTTTCCCCCTTTCAGATTTTTTAATGTATTTTTGACCTCTCTCTGTGTAAAAAGACTTTAAAATAATGCGCTTTATTTTAAATGATGAAGCAGGATTTTGTGCTGTAATTTGTAAACAGCTTGTTTATCAACCAAGCAAGTACAAAGCCAGCAGCTTTTTCATAGAAGAGCAACAGGTAAACCAAGTATTTTAGTTCATACAACGACCAGGACAAAATTTCAAGGGAAGTAATTTCCAATGAATGTTCTTACTTCAATGCTTCCTTTCTGAATAGTTTATTTATTCCATTGTAGAAAGCATTTTAAGAAATGGCACTAACTGCTTTAAAGTAATTCCACAGCCAACTATTTCTGTCCTTGTCCCAAATACTTAACATGCCCAATATCTCCTCATCTGTCACTGGTGAAAGGTGCTGTTCTCACTCTGATAGTCTGTAAAATGTCACTATGCAGAGAGGAGTCAAAACAATCCCTTTTAATTTAACTTTCAGTGTGATCCCCAGAGAACCACATCAATATTAAAGGAAAGAGTATGGCAGGGAGAAGATCTCAAATGACTTTTAGCCCCAAACAGACACTGTAGGATGACAAGAAGTCTGGAAGCTTCACAAGAAGTGAGGAAGCTGGAGAATGAAAGCAAGAGCTGAAAGCAACTTCACACATCATTTCACTTGAGTATTTGATTAATATCTTTTCCCTTTCCATATCAAGAATTCAACAGTTAATAGACTTTGAACTGAAAAGGGTTTTAATGCAGATAAAATGCATTGCGTATCATACAATGTATCCTGTTCAGAATGTGCTTTTTTAAAAAAATACTTATTTTTCAAAACAAAGTGGATACTTTCTGCAAATGACCAGTTTAGAATGCAAACTACAATGCCTGTTCGTTAGACAGCATAAAATAAAAAGTTATGCGCTGTGCTAAGCACACCAAAAATGCAGAACTAAATGCTGAAATGTGGCAAAAGAGCAGATATACTGGAAAATGAGCATAGGAAAGAATGCTTTTATTACTAATGAAACATCTATATATTTGTGTATAGTGGTTGCCCTACAAATTCAATACTTAGCAGTTGCCACCCTCTTGTCTGAATGTCACTTCTTTCTCAGTTCAAAGTGACATTCATTTTTCAGGGATTATAAGGCGTTTACTTCTGGTAAACAGCAGCTTTAGTAATGAACATGGTATGTAACTGCAGTAAAAATTTAATATACACATATATACACAGATATACACAAAGTATACCACTGAAACCAAAAGTAAACACCATGAAAGACTTACAGGCCAAAACATGATTTTAAGTGCCTAAATGATTGCTTAACTCTTGCAAGAGAGCTTTATTATTCAAAGGAATATGCTTAAATAAAGTTAAATATTAAATACTTTGCAAGAAAGCAAAAATGAGGGATAAAGGACCTCAGCAAGACCTCCTCCCCCCAAATAAAAAACATTTTTGAAATGCAGATTATTTAAGCACTATTCTACTTTACATCCTGATTAAAAAGCTTTAAGAAATCACTTAAACCTTGATGCATAAGACCTAGGAGCGAAGTATTAATAGTGGCTCCTCACCTTGAGGTGTCAGTTCTGCCACTGGCTTCGCCTTCACTTGGATCCCTCAAAACAAAGTTAAGGTTGAGATTCAATGATAAAGGTGAAAAATAAAAGTTAAGAAAACCTACATCTAGAACAGTGTTATGTTAAATAGCTACTGAACAAAAAGAATAAAGGTAAATCAGTATAAATAATGTCAAGCCTAATACTGTTTAATAGTATTTTTTCACAGTTGTAACTTTAATTTCCCTTTATGGTACCTTAACTTCTTTCAGCTCTGACACAGTGTTTAATGGTTTGGGTTTTTTTAATTGATGGTAAAATTAACACATAGTTCTCAATCTACTGCAGACAGAGTAATGGCTACACGTATGTCCAGCAAGTACAGAGGAGCAGTTGATCAAAGTGGTCCAGGGGGAGCTCCACTCTGCACCCTTCTGGGCCAAGCTCTTAGACCGCAGTCCCAAAAGCACTTAGGAACATGTCTGTGCTTAAGCACACTCAATTAAAGATAAGACGTACCTAAGAGTTTGCAAGACCAAATGTTTGGACCCCGGTTCAAAAAGGTTACTTCAATATCTGCTTAACTTTAAGCAAATCAGGCGTTGCATGGACATCAGTAAGATTATCAGCGAGCTTGAGATTTAACATATCTTTATCTTACTGAATTAGAGTTGTACTTTACCAACAAACTGCTTTGTACTATGCCTTTTTAGTGTGAAGCAACTTGAAAAATATCTATAGGTTGCATAAGCCACCTAGGTACATGCCTAGTGCTGCTGTATAAACATTTTAGCACCCAATTTCAATTAACTAATTAATGTAATACCTTCAAAACATAAGTATATTAGTAACTAACATCAGAAAAGTGTCATTTGACACAAGTCCTTGATACAATATTTCAATATCCTATTTGTTAAGCAGTCAAATCATTCATGTTTTACATACTTACCAGAAAAGGCATTTACCTTTGCCAAAAGATAAAGTCAAAAGTCTTTCACGACACCTTCTAATAAAAGTATGCTTTAAACCATTCTTTCCTGAACAGTAGAAGTTAACATGCATGCAGTTATGAGAGCCAACTAAAAGAACGGCAAAAAACATCCCCTGAACCTCCATCCATGCAACCCCAGGACTAAGTTTCAAATAGCCCAACGTTTAAAAAAAAACCACACCACAATGAAATACCACAACCCCCACACCCACCACCAGCAACAAAAACCAAAAATCCCACTACCAGACTTTTACTACCGTAAAATGTATTTTTAGCATATGAAAAATAATAGGAAATTGTATAAATGTTCTATAGTAAAGACGATTTTAAAGCACATCAACTTAAAATATGTTCATTCTAAATACAGAATTTACAATGTTATTTTAATATTGTAGTTTAACACAATAAAAATATTCTTTCACCTGACTCTTCAAAAAATTGAAGATATAACAATAACAATGAGCTAAAATGCACAAAAAACCAGCCTGCGCTCTAGAAACTGGTTAGCTACTTAAGCAAAAATACCTTTCCTCCCACTTGGAAATCTACACTGACAACACAGTTGACTAACTTTGCTGTAACTTTTTTTTTTCCTTTTTAAAATCAGGGAATAGACTCTTTCCCCCAGCTATGTAAGCGATAATAATAATGGAGGATCATAGTCCTCTATCTTCAGCATTCTGAAAAAAATTGTTCACATAATATTTTTTTAGGTCATCAAAGGAGGTATTACTTAGCTGCATACTGATGCACTACTAGTTCACTAATTAATTCGATTTTATGAAGAGCATCACTGCATATCTAGCTTTCTCTCATTTCCCCTTGTAATAACACCTTAAGTAATTAATGATATTTAATTACAAACATGCAACTACTAGCTCAACCTAGCTTTGTAGTTACCTTTTTTTTTTTTTTACACACAAACAATAGAATTCAGTACATGACAGAATAAGTCTGCAAATAAAACAGGTTTCTGTTGTAAAACTGACAATGCAGTGTGGACGCATCCATAACTAGGCTTGAGAATTATAGGTAAATCACTGTTATAAAGAGGAAAACTGAAAATTAAGTCCCGTTTCGGGAAAGCTACTGAAACTATAAAGTCAACAATCAACTGATATTAAACAATATTTTTGGGATAAATAAGTAAATAAAATTAGAAAAATTATTTCTCAGCACCTCTCCTCACAGTATTATCTGTCAGAATTGCCACAGAAATGAATGCAGGTCCTGGATATGGAGGTTTTCTTCTTTCAGAATCCTGAACTTACATTTGAAGAAAGTGATAATATGAGAGGCTGCACAGAATGTTAGTATTTCCAGACACCTAGACTACTGCCCACTTCTAAGCTTCTTGCATATTCAGAGATTCGAGAATTCCCTGAAATAATGTTAATGCCTATTCCCCCTAAACATGGCAATAAAATCATTGTAAATATAGCCCTTGCAACAAACTGCACCCAGTTAAAAAGTAAAATATTGTTAACATTAAACAATGACTCATTTTTAGGTCACTGCTTTCAGTATTTAAGTTCATTTGATTTTCACTTCATTGCAGAATCTTTGTATTTTAGCAGTAAAGCATGAACAAAACCTTTTGAACAACGTTTGCTTGCTCCTTTATGATACGGAAGCAGAATAGCAGGTCAAACATAACAGTTACAATATTCACAGAGAAGTAAAACAAAGCGGATTCTGGAAGAAACACACAAAACAAGCAGCATTCTAACTAAATTTACATTTACTTCAGACTTAAACTGGAAAGTGTCAATGACTTTGCATTTATGGCCCTAGTTATAGGCTGGGCTCTTTTTTTTTTTCTCTTAACAATCGAAGTACTAACCTGCGAACAAACTTGGAAGTTATCTTGCTTATTATACCAGTTGATGTCCCTCTTCTAGCATGTGCAAAAGCACCGGTTTCATGTGATGGTGAGGCAGGTGGTCCATTGTAAGTGGCATTACGCCGCTCCCTTAGCTGCTCACCATGGAAAGTGCTTCGACTTGAACTCCCCCGAGGAAAGCGGGTTCGGTCTGGAGTGGTAGTGCTAATACTATGAGCAGAGGGGGAAGCAGCAGGCACTCTTTGAGTTGCACTGCTGAGAAAACAGAAGCATAAATAAAGAGAAAGACTATGCTAGAAACGCTCCTACATGCCAACCATTTCTCAAAGATAGGAAAAACACCGCTTTTAATAATTTTTTTAAAAAAATCTGAATCTGCTGTAAATTTGCTTTTATGGATTTATGCTCAGAAATAATCAAGAGATATTTTCATTTTAAAATCAAATTATCTCAAGTATTCAGAGTAATTTTAAAAGTATACATAGATAACAGGACAAGTAAAAAGGCAGAAACCTCTGCAGCAAGAACTGAAAGCCCTCTTCCAAAAAAATCTGTTTATCAAAACCTTTAACACACAAGCACTCCAATAACTTAACAGACATTTCTTCAGAAGTAATCAACTGGCACAAATAAATGTATACAGCCATCTGGGCAGTTAATAGCAAGAGCAACTATATTATTGTGCTTTTAGACAGAAAGGAGCCTAGCATCTACAAACCCAAGGGGCTGACACTTCAGTATTTCATTTGAATCTATGGTGGTGTGTACTATACAGTCTTGTCTAAACAAGTTAAGTTCTTAAGTAGTTAAGTTTTCCAGAAGCTTCCAGGGGGAGACTGTCAAGGAACTTCTTCGACTTTATACAAACATGCATGATGAACAAAATCAGGCTTAAGCCATCTGTAATACCCACATGACATTAAGATACCATTTTGAAACACAATGCAACCTGACAATTTTTAATAGTTATGAATATACTGAAGTATTATTGTTGTTCATGAACTGAACAACAACAGTCAAAGTGAACAGCATTAAAGAAACAATCATTAAACTATTACCTTGGTCGGTAAGCTTCAGTACCATCTTTGATGGTTGGCAGTGTAACTTTTATAGGATGACCAGAAGCAGACATAGACTTTTGATGTCGAGGCCGTGTTGATACAGCAGAAGCTACTGTAGAGCCTGCAGAAGATGTGCTACTCACAGACATTTCTGTTAGGCTTTTACCATGGCAGCAAGGCAGGACAGATGGACAAATGAAGAGGAAAAAGAAGGATTAGTATAAAACCCCACAGAAAACAGGGACAATAAGAACCAATTTTTTATTTTAGAACATAGTAAGTGCTGTTTAAATAACCAGAAGATGGCGTGACCAGGTTGTCTCAGTCAGCTAAAGAAAAGCACACAATTCTGAGAAATTATGTTAATCCATAAACGAAATCACCATATATATTAAATTAGGCCTTTTCATTCCTCCCAAGATGAAAGCTTACACACTCATTATTCAAACTAATGAAGACTACAGAGAATACATGGAAACAGTAACAAAAAAACCAAAACAGCAAACTGAAAAAGATATTTGCGAAGAGTTAACTAGATTGATTAAATAAGACTATCCTTTTGAGAAGTGAATGCCCTTATTTTCATTTAAAACTGAAACACCTAAAACTTGAAACATTTGGAACTGCTGTCACATCACCACTTGAAAGTGATTGTGGTTTTAAAGATTAAGTTGTACTTCTCCTCTGGACCAGTTCCTTCTACTAGTACTTTTATTTCTGATTCACCTGATGGGCTAGAAAGAGACCAAAGTAGCAGCAAAATTACTGTGTTATTAATTTTTAAAACAAAAAAATCAAACTGCTTAAGTCAAATGACAGCTTTGCTTCTACAAGCATAAACAAAACTGCATTAATACTGTATGAGAAACAATAGTCCTAAAGCTAGATATTATCTGTAGCAGAGAGATCAATGTTTCAGATGAATAATCCAATAACACAAGATGTTCAGATACACCAAATCCAAATTCAACTGCAACAAAATGTATTGCAGAATAGGCAAATACACAACTTCAAAGAAAATTCTTCTTCATTTTTCACAACATGCTCAAAGATCTGAGCATAACTCACTGCACTCAAAGGAATGGGGATTGAGAATCATTTGTCTTCTCAATAGTGTAGGAAAAAAACCCCAGATATAAACTGTAAAATGAAAAACTTGGAAATAAAATCCCTTCCTATTATAGTGTTCATAGTATTAAATCTATTGAAGAAAAAATGTTATCAATCTTTGCAAGATCAGGAAATTATTTTAGTCTATTTTTAAACACTAAATCTGAAAGTTGTATTTATCTTCTTTTTTTTTAAAAAAGATTGTTCCAAGCTTTATATAGTTTACAATATTTGAACACAAAAATATGGAACGACACTTTTGAAAGCACCATCAGTGGATTTCTGCTTTTTAACAGAGCTCTTAAAAATACTTTACATGTTCCATAGTTCATCATCTTCTTATAGATCAACAGCTCTATACTTCTACTATTTCCAAAATTAAGTGCATGATTAAAGACTTCAAACACTGAGACAGAAACAAAACTATCTTACTAGATTATGTAATTTCATGCTAAGGATTTTTTTTGGTTCATTGGACCTTAACTGTTTTACTGAAATAGCTTAAAAAAAAAAAGTAATCAGAGTAAGAGTAAAGTAACTATGCTCACAAATAGATCTGTGTAGGAAGGCAGCCCTTGGTAATACATGTCATTCCATAAAAAGAGGCAAAGGCAGATCCATACATTTAGTTATAAATTTAATCACAAACCTAGAACTGTGGTGGAAGACAAGATGAAAACACACAGTCAAGACTTCATGTATTTCACAACATGCTTCATAACGGTATTGATTAATTGCAAAACCTACTTCTCCTACGTCTCAGTTCTTGTACCCACAGTAATAAACAAGAAAAGTTGAAGAATACCTGTTGTCCTTCCCATTCTGTATTGCCGAATAGCGATCTGAAGAACGTTCACAAACATAAGTGTTCCTTCTTGTCATTCCACTACCAGAAAATACATTATTCTAGTAGAAAATTAAAACTAAAGTTAAATTATGTACTTTCTTCTACTGTATATTATGTTGTACAAAAATGTAAGCATTGGAACCAAATCAAAATAGTTTCAGTCACTGATGTGTATTCTTAATGTCTTCAAATGTACTAAGTTTATCTGTAGACACAAATAATTTACATCACCTATTTCTATCCAGTATCTCATTCAACATCTCATTACTGTACCACTGAGAGTATGATAAAAGAAAATGTAGAGAAATTTAATTTTGCTGATATTTGCTTTTCTAATTATTCAGTCCAATTTCCACATACTGCACTACTGAATGATTAGTCTCTGAGATCAAAGGAACAAACTGGAATCCCAGAGAACACATCTCTGGTTGGCTGAAAGATTTCCCTGTGTAGATTAAGTTGCTGACTAGAGGTCCAGCCTTATAGTCTGCTGTTGCTCCCTGTCAAAAGTTTAAGAGAAAAATGAAAAGATTACAAATCTGTGTCAGTCAGCCCAGAAGTTATGATGCAGGTAACACAGCAAACAAGCCTTGTAGCAATAAACACTGATGGGATTTTCTTTCTGTTACCAATTTCAGTTTGCACACACTTCATAAAATACCTACAAACATTATCCTCCTCCCCATGTCATGCACAGACTGGTTGCTGAAGACTTACTTTCAGTACGTGATGTATAAGTCTCATTTTTTAACACAGTACATATTGAATTTGGGGTGGGAGAGATTTCCAAAGTGCTAACATCACATACCGATACATGCTGGCAAACAATTTCAAATACACTAAACTTAGGTACTGTAGGACACGAACTCTGCAAAATTTACTGTGTGTTTAGGTCTAGCTCTCCTGTACGGCTTTTTGGCATGAGTATCACCCCATAGAGATTACTGTTTCAAAGACAATTTGTAAGGAAAACAAACAACTGCAGTAACTGCTTTTGAAATAAAACTCTTGTAAGTTAGACCAATAAATATGCTTTTAAGAAATCCTGTGCTTCCTAACATCACGTCATACTCAAACTGTCTTCTTATACACAGAAGTATGAGTTACACACATGAAATTAGTTTTGTTCATTTTAAATGTCTGAGTTTTAAAAAAACAAATTCACTTTTCCTGTGTAAGCTGCTCAACATTAACCCTTGTTGCAATAGACACCACTTTCACAAAGTCCCCAAATAGTAACAGAGCTAAATATGTACAAATACTGAAGTTGCCATTAGCAAGTAAATAAATTTATCATTTTTCACAGCAAAAGATACTCCCTTTAATTGGTTCTCACAAAGCAGAGAAATGCTTTTGACATATCAGCTTGTACCACATACAACTGTGATCAGCTTTGGGGCAATATAGTTTTGAGAAAGTTCAGATATGAATTCTAATTTTAAAAGACTCAAAGCTCCTGCGTGCAATCCACATAGCCATAATTTCAAAGACCCTTTGCGTAGGGGGAAGAAGCTATTTAAAATCTGAAAAAAACCCCGTTTGAAGCATCTGTGGATGTCTTGCAGACTCAGCCTGCAGAACAGTAAGAATTAAATGAACTTCCAGCATTTATTTTTAGAGAATTCTAGTTGAAATGCATATCATCTTCCCAGAATGTCCAAGGTGGGACCCAACACACAGAATCCTAAAAGACAGTAAGAATTTCTGCTGCCTGTCTGCTGTGTTAAGAAGGGGTCAGAATTTTCGTACTTAATACAGGATGTCTCTTAAACAGCAAAAAGCATACTTAATATTAAATACAAGAATTAGGTTGTAACTCATATCAACAGCCACATGCACCAAGGAACAAGTGGCAAAAATAGACCAAATAGTTCATCACACTATTTCTGAAGTCCAAAATGAAGTGGTTTCAGAAACCTAACCAGACAAATTTACAAAGAAAAAGTTCATGAGGCATATTACATAGGATTATTCCAACTAATTCTCCAATTCAGCAAGTCCATTGACTTGCAGATACACAAGCACCAGAAATCAGAAAAAGAGGACTCTGTTGGCTCTGTTCTTACGTTCTTTCCCTAAATATTCATTATTAATCTTGACAGATCTTCAGTTTGCCCAAGTGCAGACATTCTCATGCTTACTGTTATGTTAGGGGTAGAAAAAGTAAAGTTGGGGGGAAGGGAAAGGTTTATTTTAGAAAATATTCACTGTAGCCTATTTCTGTCTGCCAGTAAAAGTTACCAGAAATAGACTTAGTGACTTATCTAGTAACCATTATGTCTATAGTAACCTTATGCTGTAGATTTTGTTTAAAATGGGAAAATAAACATAACAAGCCAAAAGCACATGCACTCACACTAGGAACTGTAGTTGATTTCTTCCTTTCTGGACCCACAAGTGGACTTGCAGATATCTCTCCTTTGGATCCCACTGTAGTGCTGCCAAGTTTGCGTGAGACATCCTTGTCCCAGTCTTCTTTCTGTTCATTTTCCACACTATTTGCCTGAGCCCTTTTTGTGTATGACACAGCAGGAGGAATTGAGGGACCAACTGCCA
The DNA here is from genome assembly GCA_013389865.1 of Piaya cayana. NCBI lineage: Eukaryota > Metazoa > Chordata > Aves > Cuculiformes > Coccyzidae > Piaya > Piaya cayana. The sequence goes on along the minus strand of WAAB01003124.1, from coordinate 92,952 downwards.
AGTAAAAACAGTATTAATAAATATCTAAAAATAATCACTGTGTTTTTCTTGGTAAAAATAGACTAAATATAATTCCATGAGTCAAAAAAGACATTTGAAGAACTTACTGCAAACTCAGCACATACACTAACCTCTTTCTTTTTACCCTATCTCTGCTCATTACCGTTTTGCAGTTCAGAACTAGTTCCCATTTCACATCTATATAAAAAATGTAGAAGAGCATTTTAATTCTCATTTTGAACCCATGCAATCTGTGCAATATTATGAAAAAAGAAATTACAGGCTATTTCTCAAAATATTTTTTTTTAGTACTTTTTGGTACATATCTATTTCTCTAAACACTATGAGAGATGCTTTTCCCCTCAAAGCCCTAGAGCTACTTTGCTTAATTACATGTTTATATGTGGAAAAATTACAATCCTTTTCCCCCTTAACATTCTTTAAAATGTCTTGGGGTAAATCCTCTATCAATGCAATTTTACACTCCCTTGGAATAAAATCACACTAGTTGATGATTTTAATGTTCGTTACTTTTTTGGAAATACCACCACCACTCTGACACAAAGGGAGAACAGTAAAAGAATGGGGAAATAATTAGAAATTACAATGTAAATTAGACAAGGCATTTTAAAAATATTTAGAAGTTTTAAAAATTCCAGTAATTTTATAGTTGTCTTTCATTTTATGTTTCTAATGTATCTCCTACTTGAAGTAATCACTTTCAGCTGAAAATATTTCCTGAATATTTGGTAAAATTGTAATTTCTAGGAAACAAATAATTTGGCTTCAACTCTAAATGTACTGATACAATGGTTTGCTCCCTTTATCCAGAGCAACAGGAAACATCTTCAAGCTCTTATTTAGAGAGTCAACCAAGTAACAAGTCCAAGAAATCAAAATCGTAAATTACATTGACCTAGATTTACCACAGAAGTGTTCATACATCATCAAAAGCATCACAGCAGAGCACGATGAGATACACAACAAATGCAGAGAGCGGTGGACCTGCCAGGTTCACAAAACACTGCACATTCAGACTTAAACTGTGTATGTTACTTGTTGGAATGTCATCCCCACCATGATCACTGAAACGTCGCTGTTTCTGATTAGTTGATATACTCCGTTGGACCTTCAGGTGAGCAGGAGACTGCACGGAACTGTTGTTGAGGTCGCTGCTAGGACGAGATCTCTGACCCAAGTTGCTGCTGGACAATGAGTCACCTCCTTCAAACTACAAAAAAAGTTTTCCAAAGCATAAAAAAAAAAAATCAACATTTCTGGTGCTTCTATTGCATAAAGAGTGAAGAATTCCAATTAAAGGTATTTTTTAAAAATGTAAAAAGATATCCAGAATTTAATTTCCTTCAAGATAATTTTTATCTCCTCATTGGTGTTTAATGTGCTTTAGAAAAATCACACAGCTAAAGCTAAGAAGTTAATAAATGCTCAAAACAAAATTAGAAGAATGTCGACAGTAACAAAAATAGCACTGTTTTAAAATCAGAACAAAAAAAATGGCTCCTCCTGCCTTTTTTTTTTTTCAAGCTTAAAGAGCATTTCTAGCTTCAGAACATTTTCAACATGCACCGGATTGAGTTGGAGGGACTATAAAATCAAGTACTGATTCAAGGATTCTTTATGGCCTTCAACACATATTTATAAGGTATGTAACAGTCACTGGTTTGTTACTATCTAAGACGCAGAAATTGTAAGCAAGAGCAGTAGGGAAAAGAAAAATATCCTCTTCCGAGCAGTTTGAGTCAAAGTGATTTTTAGACAGATTTCCTCTATGCTCTGCCATCACAAGGGAATTATGGTTCAGATATGCCGTGGGAAACTGAACTCAAGGATGCACATATCAGACCTACACTACATAGAAATGAAGGAAGACCAGTGGAGCAGCAGGAAAAAAATTCCTTCAAATACAAAGCCTCAGCTGGTCTCAGCTTGATTTCTTGAAAAATCCCTGTAGTCTCAAAACAGTCAAAAGATTTTCTATTGCAAATTTATTAATTACAGTAATGCAATTACTTATTAAATAATAAAATATACTGCAGGCAAATGAGAAAGGCTGAGTGCATTTCTGATAAATAAAGGATGCCACATCTTAGTAGTTAGAAAAATAACTGCTCTAGTCAGATTAACTATTTCAGACTATCTGTAAATACACGTGAAGAGGAAGAAGACTTGGCATGTAAATCAAATCACTTTAGATTAACATCTAGCTTTTAACAAAGCAATTCAAGATATTTACAAGCAAATGTGAAGAGACAATCTAATTCTTCATATGGGAAATAACAAGACATCCAAAAAGTTATGAAAGGGGAAAGACATAAGTTATCAGTTACTATATTTTTCTTAAAGAACGTTTAACAAAATAGTTCACAAAAACATTGATAATTCAAATGTTCAACCCAGCCAGGTACAAAGGTCAAAACAGAAGATGGAAATTAAGTAGCACTTACCTCAGGTGGTTTTCTACCTAGAAGCAGATAAGTAGCCATGACTTCATCGTACTTCTGGTTTACTAAAGACTCATGGATTTCTTCTCTTGAAAACCCCATTGTGACCATAATCTCTAAAAGCAGAAGGAACCAGATCCATTAGAAGTGCTTGAGTTTACTGACAATTGAAGAAAAATAAAATGGAACAACCTCTTATAATTTAAGAGGGAACTAGGAATCAACTCAACCAGTATCATCTTTGCTATACAAAATAAAAAAAGCTACAATTTCACTCTTTCATTTTTTTTTCTTCTTGAAAGTTCTCAATTATGTTATTCATAGAATCAGAGAATGGTAGGGGTTGGAAGAGACCCTGTAGATCATCTAATTCAATCCCTTTACCAAAGCACATTCACCTACAGCAGGTAAACAACAGGTATTCAATATGGTTCAACATTATTCAACATTGAATGTTACTCAACTAAAATAAAACACAGGCAAACAGGAACTATGAAAGGCTACAGGGCCAGTGCAGGTAAAAATTCTTGCCCTCACAGCAGAATCTGTTTCCTTCTGCCTGTTAAATTCTGTAATCTTATTTGTCTTGTGCTGTACTCATAGATTCATGTCAGCTGAGTAAAGCCGTAAGAGTAGTTCTGAGGGCTTGCAATGAAATGCCTCATTTAAATAAAAAGAAAACATTTTACTTGAATGGTGAACTTGTATCTCAAATTCAAAAACATTTTGCGTGACTTACAAAATAAAATTGCCTAGGTACATCAGATGCAACATCCTTCTAAGAGTCTTACCTATTCTCTTGGTGTCATTAAAATCTGGTTCAGGCTCAGTATATGGCTTTAGTTCTTCTTCTTCATGGCCAACGTTCATCCACCGATCCTTCATAATTTGCTAAGAAATTAAAAGAGCTTTAGGTCAATATACCATTTACCATACTCAATTAAATCTGTGGTAATTGATCTAGGGGAAAAACAACTCAAAATTCATAATAATCTGAATGCTGTTCTTTCCCCTCCCATTTTATTGTTTCTTATTTTATCTTTCACATCTTTTCATTTCCATTGATTTATTCCCCCCCTGCTATTTACCCTTTACAATACATACACCCCCAAAATACCTGAAAGAGCTACTGAGAAAAAAACCTGCACTTTCAACACACAAATCTTTCATTTTGTACCTGTCACTTCCACTGTATCTTAATCTCATCTTGCTGGGTACCTGACACTCATACCCTAATCCTGATTAAGACCCCTAGATACCAACTAGGTATCTAAATCCTACAATGCCAACTCTATCATAATAAATAATTCCTTCAAATAGTAACAAAGCTCTTAGAAAACAAGGAATATTTTAGGAGTATACCAATGTTTCCTACAGTAATTCATTTCAAAATTGTGATGCCAACTGGTCATGTTTATCTATGTATCTTCTTACTGCAGTTGACCGAAATATGTTCACAGTTTGGTTGGAGGGAGAAACACCTCTTAACTCTCTCTGTGCTGCACAGATATTTACTTTATAAATGTCTCCTGCATTCTCTGGGAAATTTCCTTCTGCTGTGGCCTGGATCCTTTTTAAGCCTGAAAGTCTGGTTAGCTGAAATCTCAAACCACCACCATGATTTCTTAAGATTGTACTTTTCTTAAAAAAAGGGCAAAAACCATTTTCCCTCCTACAACAACAGGCACACATGCATCTTTAAGGACAAATGCTAATGTTGCCCACTAGATTGACAGAAGAGAGAAACAAGTGCCAGCAAGTCAAGTTTCCCACAGGCTGCAAACATGCCTCGCTAACACCAAATGAAGTTATTTCTCACAAAGAGCAAGAGACATAATTTTCCATTGATATAACCAAATGCTTTGTATGTAGTGCTGCTGCCAAATTACAGACTAAACAGCTGCATCTTTACCAGAACATGGGCCAGTTAACATTTTGCTGACAATAAGAGTCTTTAAGATTTGTTCTGCCACAGAACTGATTTTTTGGTTTTTGAGGAGGATAAGGGGAAACGGATTGTGAACACCTATTGCTATACTGCATTTCTGGCTCTTACCAAGCATAAGTCTATTTGACAACAGACTTTCTTGTAGCAACATGTTAGATTCCCCAAAGAGTTCGATGCAGTATTTGCCACTGTAGTTTTTTAAAAATACTGTTAATAAAATCTATTACACAATGAGGTGTCTGGGTGACAAGAATCACACTGTTTAAATCCTACCTACCTTTCTTGACCTGTCTTAAGCAAACCCATCAATTCCCACTTAACGGTTTTTTTATGTTTCTTCAGTAGGTGGATCTATATAGTTCAATGTAATCTGTTCTAGGTTTCCATCTGTTAAATATCTAAACCTTTCCAGGCTTCTGCCTTTTAGATACATGATGTCATAGGCATACCAAGTTATTGTACAACTCTTAAAACAGGCTGTTACAATCAAGCATTGACGTGACACAAATGATTCAATCCCAGGAATAATATTACATCTGTCTAAGTTCAACCTGGCTTCCAGTCAACTGATTAAAAAGCAGCAGCCTTTGTTCAGGGTATTTAAAGATCAATCCAAACTGAATTTCAAGTAACTAGATATAACATTATTTACGGTGCTTCCCTCTATTTTCAGGAAAACTATCGTACAAAAACTTGGCCTGGCTCAAGACCTGTCTGTCTCCTTTGCTTTACTTCTCTTTGTAAGCATAAATCTACTCTATGGGAATTTCATATAATGCTGCTTTGCAAAGAACTGAAGACTGGAAGGGAAGGAGGAATTTGTTAAAAACCTGGTAGTTAAGAAATCCACGTATTTTCCAGCAATCTATTTTCCTCATCAAAAAATTGTGATGTCTTTCTCCCTCATATTAGCATATTAATCAAGGTCTGTAATCATCAGTATTTTAGTATTGGCTCAAGGTCCTCCACACAATATCTACTCACTCTCTTCCACAGAATCTGACAACTATGCCATTCCAGTGAGGCTGCTATCCAACATCCCTCTCCAGGGATAAGAAGGAATTTTAGAACAACTGGATAAGATTACAATATCTAGCATAAAAGTAAAATTTGATCTGAAGAGAAACTGCTGAAAATCCAGAGGAAATTTCATTAAAAAGAGATTCTGTTTCCTATAACTTCCACACAACACAGGAAAAAAAAGCAGTCTTTCACCATCTTTGAGTGACTACGCTTTTATCACTGTCCTCTAGGCAGTAGTAAAGATAATTAATAAATATAAGTATGGTAGAAGCCACTATTCAATAGTCTCTTCAGTACAAACTTTATTCAAGTTATAACTATTTATAACAAGTCAGAAACCAGCACCAGCTTGAAATAAGTTGCATGCAGCCAGAATTCCATAAATGCAGGCTTCCTTGCACAGGTAGCAACCATGCCAGGAAGTGTAAATCATGCCACTACAAATAAAAAGCTGCTTAAGTGGGATTTATTCCCTAGCACACCATCCACTGCGGCACAAGTACGCACAGAAAGATGAAACAAAGGTCACTGGTGATTAACTCATGCAAATACTATTTTAAAACCATTATATTTATCTTCTGCTCTACTTTAGTCTCTATGGTAAGTAGATGTTATTTTTAAAAGTCTCTCTTTATTAAAGAAATCACAAAATAGAACAGAACAGCTCTTAGATGAACTCTACACAACATATTTGTTAAATATCTGTTCCAGAGTCATCCAGCAAGTATGTCAATACAGCAAAACTGAAGAAAGCAGCCCCTTAAAAACACTGAACCTCCTAGACATTACACGTTATGCACAGATATTCTCTGCATCCCATGAAGAGAAAATCTAATTTACTAACAACAAGAAAAAAAAACCCCACTCAGCAGAAATTCTCAAAACAGATTTTAGCTGAGGGACACAGCAAGTTTTAAATATGTATTTAGTTTTCCAGCTATTCAGAAACAAAGCTATCAGTCGGGGTTGGGGAGAAGGACTTTAATGCTCACTCTTCGCGTTCATCTGTACAATGGCACTAAAACAAACAAAGCCCCCACAGTTTTCTATCACAGTTATTCTTCTTGTATCTACCCTTTTATAGAGGTCATGCTTGAAATGGTAAGCTAAGTCAAAAACGCCTATGACACTGCCTGCTGCTCTTTTTGTCTTTTTGAAAAACTCCAAGCAAAAGATATTTACAAGCCTGTCCTGCTTTCCACGCATTTTAAACCAGCTTCATTATCTGAATAAAACAAGCAGGAGCAGTTAGCATTCTAAAATGCTGTTTCAGGATACTATTTAGTCAGCTGCACTTAAGGTTAGATTTTCACTCATTAACACTTTCCATTTTCAAGCTACACTGTTTCTGAGATATTTCTTTAGTTTTTTTAACGAGACTTTCAAGCCTTTAAAACAGGAAGAAAGTACTTACTGTGAAAAATAAAGAAGCCTTAAGCAGTTATTGCATTTTATTCTTTCTTAATCTCAACAAACCCCCCCCCCCCCTTTGTTTTCCTCAAGGTGAAATTACTTACTTCCAAACTGCCTCGTTTTATTGGATTCAGTACTAGTAGCTTCTTAAGTAGATTTTCACAGTCTGTGGACATATAGAACGGAATGCGGTACTTCCCCCTCAGTACTCGCTCCCTTAGTTCCTGTAAAATAAAGTTTTAGAATGTGAACCTACTCATGCCACAGAAGATTTAGTGAGTAAAAAGCCAAGCTTCCCTATTGTAATCATACCTTTAGATTCTGACCATCAAACGGCAATGATCCGCTTACTAGAGTGTACAAAATCACCCCAAGGCTCCACACATCCACTTCAGGACCATCATATTTCTTTCCTTGAAAAAGTTCAGGAGCAGCATAAGGCGGGCTTCCACAAAATGTGTCCAGTTTATTACCAACTGTAAATTCATTACTAAAACCAAAGTCTGCAATTTTAATGTTCATGTCTGCATCAAGTAGAAGGTTTTCTGCCTAAGAAAAAAAAAAAAGAGTAAAAGGGCAATTTATGTATCAGAATCATACCTACATTTTATAGCGTATAACAATAAATGCAAACATGTTTCTTCTAAAATGGTTCACCATCTGTATCTTTCTGGCAGAACAAAAGAAACTAATCCCCCTGTTTATAGCTGACTGAAAATCAACTATGTTTACTAAGGAAAATGTAACTGTTAAAGCAGCTAAACACCCTACAAAGTCCGCTAGCTAATCAACTATGAAGACTCCTCTGGAAGAAATAACTTAGTTTGGTTTAAGACTGAAGAAGCCAGACATCTCAGAATAGTGGTTTCAGCTTTTGATAGGTTCATGCTAACTTCTGATGCCAAGAAGCGTAAATCTAATCCTAGACATCATTTACCATTTTGGTGAAATAAATACTAGAAGGTATTAGAGACTTTAAAAGATCTCTTCTGCCTACAAGATGAAACGCTTCAAGCTACATCCTGTATCTTTGCATTCTGTACGAAAAAATTCTCTCTCCTTTATTATTATTGTTTGCTTCAGCAATAACACCAAGGTGTAAATATTACATCAACTATGAAGAAATGCATATATTTTACATCTAGGAATATTAATGCCTGTGCAGCAATCATCATGTGAATGCAATGCATCACACACACCAACAATTATTCAGGAACCTGGAAAGTCAGTAAACATACACTTAATATCACAGGTAGGTCAGAAGATTAAAGAACCAGGTTAGAGAAATACTCATACATTACTAGAAAGAGAAAATACAGTGCATTTCTTAAAAAGATGCGGTGTGAGGAGCGTAGTAGCACTGGGAAATGCTTACTCACCTAACTAGGTCTCAGCTCCTGATCTGCTTATCAGCAACACAGGAGCAGCACTGAGGAGTGCATAAACCCTTCTTTTTCAACAGAAGGACAGGCAATTGCCGGAGCGTAGGATACACTTCATTGTCAAACCTCAGTTTTACAGCAACAGACATCTGTCATCAGATGCTGCTCGGAATTGAATACAGAAAATAAAATGCCTTGGTTTAGGATCAGAGAAGCAGCAATCAGTTTTGTAAGTTGCCTTCATTAGAAAAGTAAATATAATTTTGTTTGGCTTTGCTCTTTTGTTGGGTTTTATTTTTAATACTTTTAATTGCCACCTGTTCACTGAGTGCAAATGACTACCAGTACGTGAAGGCAATACCTGCACAACAGAAGCAAAATTCAACCCGTTTTTACAAGCTAACTATCCTTGAAAATATTTTATTTTCCCAATTCATTGCCTATAATCTCAGCGGGTTCCAGCTGATGTGCCTGCATAGAGACTCTCAGATATTTTCCAGATCTGACAGCCTTCTACATTACTGCACAAAGACTTCATTTTCTTTGTGGTGAAAACATTACTGTCTGTGCAGCTGCTCTGTGATTACAATAGTCCTCCTAGTTCAACAGTACTCTGCTACCCAAGTACCCCATGCTTTTATGTTAGTTACTTCGAACAAAAACACCAAAATCCCCCCTTTCTATTCGTCACACTAAAAAGATGATGCTTTTATTGGTTACATGTTCACAGCAAGAAGTACTAGCAGTCATTGAAAAGGTTAAGCTAAGTTTTGTACATCACAGGATGAGCCAAATTGGAATTGGTTATTAGTCCCTTCTATGCAAGCTGTTTATAAGTATAGTAAATTAAAAGGAGACAGTTTAAATACCCATTGTTCTTGCACTGCCTCCTCTTCTGCTTGGAATAGCCTGGACAAACTTGCACATTTTCTTACATGTCTCCCTAGTTTAGTCTGAAGTAACTTGCTTTTGATGGAGTTTATCCTTTCTGTCATTAAAGCCAAAAAGGCTTATTTAAAAAATCTCCAAAGGGTTGCTAGACCTCTGCCATGTGGGACTAAATGCCGAGTGCCCAGTGTGCTTATAATATGGAGAAGTCAACAGAAGCAAATGTGAATGCAGATACAACTTTAAAGCTGCTTCATCCTTTTCAGTTCATGAGAAGAGTTTTCAGTAAGAGAGATGACAACATTTGGAGAGAGTAGACAAAAATCTATTTGGAAAGAGTAGAACACATCCTCAAAGCCATACAATTCAGTCCTTTTTTCTTTGGGAAATGTATTTTGCATTGGTTAGGCTGACTGGAATGAGTCTAGCGTAACACCATCCAAGAGAAGATGGAGAGTGAAAAGCAAACAAAAATTATTTTGGAGCCTGCCTGCCTTTCTTGCAAATAGGAAGGAAATCAGCAGCAGAGTACTTGTGACAGATGGTAAAAAGCATCCTGCACGAATGCTGTGAAGCAGCTTTAGATAGTCCTGTGAGCAATGCAGTGAGCCATATGCATACCATGGAACTAGGAAATGAATGGGGGGGCTGTTATGGGCACTGCGAGAAAAAGTGGGACGCAGGATGCTAACAAACTGCAGGGCCTAATGCATTAAGATTCAATAATATAGTTAGCAAGTTAATTAGCAAATTGGTGCCAGATAAGCACGAGCCAATGTCTGGTTCCCTGCTCCCAGTCAAGTACAGGGCCAAGACAATTAGTGAAAGTGGTTCATCCAGCAAAGCCAATAGCTCCATAGGTGCAGCCTCGTGGAAAGCTCAACAACAATATCCAGAGTCAGCTGTAGGGAGCTTGACAAAACACTGACAGGTTCCAAATCTCCACACAAGACAGGGAAGCAGTTTTTTTCAATCAAGATTTCAATGCGATCCAGACCTTTCCTTTTGTCCATTCTGACTTAAGAGTGCTGGCCAGGCACCTTCATTATCAGATGATAATGGTCTTGGTGCAGGGAGGACTTAACAGAAAAGGATGTATTATCCAGCACCATATGCAGAAGCAGAAGCTGGCAGATTGGAAGGTATTAGGGAACAGATTTATAAGAAAGAAGCTGAGACCGAGAGGCAGTCTCATAAGAAAGTTAACACAAAAGACACTGGTGAGAAAACCCCTTAGGAATTAATTATTCAACTTCAGCTTTTCACAAGTATTTAGATACATTAGTAAAAAAGAACCCACATCAGTGTTTGCTTTGTAAATACACAAAGACAAAGCAAGAGCACAAGCCAGCTTTTAAGCGGGTGAAGATCTTGTGTCCAAGTCCCATGATATCTAAACTTGGCATGAAGACAACTTCGGACTGAACGTTTAGACTGTAGTTGCAATTACTGAACTTTGTAACGTGGTCTGGTATGCTTATACAGATAGATTATCAGAATGCACCAAAAAAAAGGAAGCTCAACTAATTTTTGTTTACCTTAGAGATTTATTTTTCTGCCCAAATTAAACGCTAGAGAACAAAGCAAAAGTTCAAACTGATTAAAAACCTAATACATTTCTTATGAATCACTAGGAAAAAAGGAGAATGTTTTATATATCTTGCAATACCTTCTAACTGAAAATATTTTGATTAAGTAGTGCTGACTGGTATCAACGAACTTCTGCAGCTTCATTGCGAAGACCATCTGCATGCCAGCAAGTATAATTCTTTGGAAAGTACATCTTTTTCTTAAAGCCAAAACTGGAATGAAAGTAACACATGTTCTATTCCTCTCTCCCCTGTTCCAACAGGCAAGCTACATTGATTTCATGCTTCAGAAAACTAAGTATAAAATACAAGTGATAGTTTCCTCATTCACACATTCGAGGCACTCAGAGACAGAGCAGGGACATGTATAAAGAATGAAATTAAGTCTATAATTTCAACAAGCAAAATGAAAAATAACTAACAGCCTACCTTAAGATCACGATGAACTATGCATTTCTGATGACAGTACTGCACAGCAGATACAATCTGAAAGAGCAAGAAGATCAGTGAAACAGTTGATTTCAATCTCAGTATGAGTTTTTATACATAATCTAGTAATTTTGGCTCTTGATATGACTCAGTGCAGCATAACAAATTAATAAATAAAACTTCAATTTTAGAAAATATTCATGTGCATTTCAACAAATAAACAGTAAAACTCAGAAGTTCTCCAGTTTTCTTATTAAAGAAGTTTAATACATGCTTCTCAAGGTAATAGGAGAAACACCTATTATAAATGCATATCATCCAATTGCGACAGCTATAAATAGGAGTTATTCCAGCCCCAAACAACAGATAGGTGTACCACCTCAGATTTTATCCCTCAAAATACTTGCAGCATATCTCTGCAATTCATCCCTAACAACAGTTCATTCAACAATTCCACATCTTTTACATATGTATAACAAAAAAAAGTCTGAAACAGCAGGTTAAAAGCAATTTCTTTACATGTTAATTATATACCTTAATTCTGAAAAAGATCAAGTTTTATTTATCTAATTAAAGCTTTTCACAAAATTATCACCAAAAAAGTAAGAAAAAGATTAAGATTACAAGTTTTGTAAAAAGGATATGAAAACCTGTTACAGAATACCCTTCATACAAAACTGTGACATGACCCAGTAATACATGCCATCATATCAACATCTACATAGAACGTCTGTTAAATTCTAAAATTTTCAGAAAAGGATTAAAACATCAGTGAGTCACAAGCAAAAAAGTGGCTCTTGGGAACATCCATGAAAAAAAAGAATGTAAAGCAGTCTTACTATTTTTAGACAGTACGTAGGAAGGAGATACTTTTCTCTCCAGGCTTTTTTTCCACGTCAGCTTTAATAAACACTATCACAACAATGAATTTTTGTTAAGTAAAAGAAGTATGCTCACACTCATGTCTATCTGAAAACACCATAAATGGAAACAAGAGAAAGACTGAAAATTAATTTCATACCTGCCTGAATTTTGCACGAGCCTCTTTCTCTTTCATTCTTCCATGTGCAACTAGGTAGTCAAATACTTCTCCTGACCATGACAAGGACAAAATATTAATCTTATTGCCCACATTTCATTTTCTGACCCTCTTGCACAATCAAATTATGCTTGAAAACAATGCTGACACTACCACCCTCAGCCCCCTGCTTCTTGAAGGAAAAGGAAATAGAAGCAGACAGGGAAAAAAATTCTTTTTACTGTTTGCACTGGATTTCATTTTTCAGACATGCAATGGTCAAGAAATATAAAAATGGAACCTTTCATAAGAAGACTTCTTCAATGTTTAAAATAAATGTACTTTAACACTGTGAAACACAAAAAAGTTCACTTCAATGAAAAACATTCACATTGCATATAAGACAGCCTGGGAAACAGGCACTTATGTACCAGATTTGTTTGGCTGATTTCTAGCAGCTTGCCTTAACAGAATCTGGGTTACTTTTGTTTCTTCCATCTCTTGTTTTCTTTCTAATAAAGCTGCTCAAACACCTTTCAGACCCTTATCTTTGCACTGTCTGATAAGCAGCCTTTCCTAGCTTGCTCACTAGCCCTATACTGGATTCCGGTGCCACATTCAAACATTCCCATTCAGATGCTAAGCATCTTCTTAAGCCACTACCCCCAATCCTGCTGGTCTCCCCTCTCCCGTATTCCTTATTCCCATCCCCTGGATCTGCTTCTCCAAGTGCTTTGGCACACATTCTCAAGATACAGTGCTTGCCTAAATACAGCAGATAAACACCAAGTCAAGTTTTTGCCAGAATCAGCACCAGGTTATCTCCCAATATTCCAGCAGACACTGCAAAACTATAGCTACCCTTAAGCATGAACCTAACAGGTTACTTCCCAGAACACGATGCAAGCAAGAAAGTCTGCCCTGGGAGGTCTGCTAGGACTGCTGTGAAGGCCGGATTGAAATAACCCATTAGCCATAAAATACTTAAAATGTCTCTAGGCGTGTAAGCAGCATGGCTTTCCATATTTCAGTTTATCCTTTAAACAGAATTAAGAATCGACTTACCCCCACTGGCATATTCCATTACCAAATACAATGTCTTTTCAGTTTCAATAACTTCAAATAATTTTACTGCAAGAAAAATGAATGAAAGATTGCAGCAGGAAGCAAAAGCTCAACACAAACAAAAAGCTATACTCACAAAATAAGTATAATTTACGGCCAGTGATAACACTAAACCATATGAAAACTTTATATCCTTTAGGCTAGCATTCTTTCCTTGGGAAAAAAACCAAAAATTTCTCAATCACGGTTGATAATAAAGCATATTTATTCATTCAGCATTTTCTCAGAAATATATGCACACTGTACAAATGAGTTCATGCTGAAATTAGTGTTTAACTTGACAGACGTCTAAAATCATACAAACCTTCCCCGTTTCACTAGTAAATTGTTTCCAGGTATAAGTCTGAGATTCTGATCAACAGAAAACCGATACCAGACACATTAAGGCTGACAGACTTTCCTCAGATTGTAATAGTAATCACTCATTTAAAACAGACATTCCCCCATAGCCACCCCCAAGAAAACAAAACCCAGCAGAAGCTAAGAATGCTGGAAAAGCAACAAACAATTCACAGGATGAGAAGGGAGTGCCTAGCATGTAATAACTTGTACACCTTATCCATACCTTGTATGCAACAAGCCCTCTGGCCGATTCAGGACCATTAACTGTCTCTGGAACAAGACTGTCCAGCCCTCCTCAGCCAGAAGAATTGTCATCACAAAGTAGGGCCCTGAAGCTGTGGGGTAGGTGAAAAAACTAAAGCAGAAACGGAAAATTATATACTTTTTAATTCTAGTTTTCTGGAAATATCAGTCAGCAGGAGTCTTTCCTAGACTGAATCAGTAAGAGTTTTCCTATTTTTACTTAAGAAACTCATATCTATCGGTCTCAAGAGCAGTTTCAATGAAGAGGTGAATTGGGGCCCTCAATAGAGTGGAGCGCTCAGCATCTCCAACTCTGTTAAGAATTTCCTGCACTGATGAGTTTACCTCCTCCGAGTAAAATTTTTTATCAATCTGAGTCAATAAAGAGGTGAGACAACAAAGTATTTACTGAATGCTCACTGTCCTATTATGTCAATTAAGTTTAGTGAAGAAGAGCTTAGCAGTAAAGTACAGACAGTAAAAAATAAACAGTATAATAAAAACAAGTTTTCAGAAACGCAGGGCTCCTACCAATATTGGGATGATTCAGTATCTTCATTATTCGCACTTCTCGAAACAACTGCCAAGGAAACAAGACAATTTTCTTAGTGTATTTATCAGGGCAAAGTTACACAAGATAAGCAATTTCAGATGGCAAAGAGGAGCAGCATAAGCCACAGAAAATAGCATTAGCATAAAATATAGATAAATATAGTGCAGTGAATGCCAGAAAACATAATCTACATCTAATACATTATATAAAAATAACCACTACCAACTACATATCAAAACCAGACTGATTTTTAATCAAATGTTTGTTATCTCTTTGCTCCAATCTCTTTTTGGGTGGCAAAGTCAGCTACCTACCCCAAATACATAAATAACTATGGGTGCAAATGCAACATGTAATACACGATAGAGAAGTCAAAATACACAGATGTTAAAATAGAATTTTAATAGATGCCAGCAATCCTGATAGTTTCCCATCTTGATGCTGCACAGAGGCAAAGCGAGCAAGCTCCCTTTTCTCACAACTACCAAGTTTTACAGCGGGTCATAAACAGTGATGTCCCCTCTCCCTCTTGCAAGACCCGAAGGTTTATGACTGAAAGTCTGCTTTATGATCCTGAGTCACATAATTTTAAAAACTGGACAAACTTATAGCCCTAAGTTTATATGCTTAAGACAATGTTGGGTTTACTTTCTTTTAAGCCAGAAGCAAGCTCTAAAGTTTCTAGCATTCATGGGTTTGTTGATTAAATAAGGGATGAAGCAAGACTAACCCAGGGACTCAAAGGGAATAAGGTAAACGAAAAGAATTAAAAATGACTACATACTTCTGTTACTCTGTACTTGAGGCTGTCAATATTGATAAGCTTGCACTGTTTTACTTCAAGTGAACAGCATATCCATGTCATTGAATCTATCTATTGTACTGCACACTCTTTAGTCCCATATTAAACTGAAGGAGGATGCCAAAATGAAGGAAGAAATGCTCACTGTGTACTGCTTAGGCATTCTGAAAACATCTTAGCACTACAGCCCTCCTTACAGAGAAACCTGGCTCAGTCCAGACGTCCATTGTTGCTGTTTTGTTGGTCTGATATCTCAGAGAACACTTCTCCCTCCATTTTCAAAATCAGTTCAATTTGTTCAAATACTACCACTGTAAAAGTATACAGTGATGCAAGCCAGAAACCAAACATCTCCTGCAAGAGTAGCACTTTAGTTTCTATTTTATGATGGCTGAGGCTACAAGCTAAGAAGCATTAAAATTCTTTTGCTTAGGCAAGGACAATGGGTTTTGGGGTTTTTTTTACTCCATTTGTGCAACTTGTATCATCTCTAAAATTCCTCATTTATTCTACAAGTTAAGGCTACAGAACAATATCTCTTTGAAATTTAGCTTTTCCAAGAGTATCACACAGAATCACAGAATCACCGGGTTGGAAGAGACCCATCGGATCATCGAGTCCAACCATTCCCATCAAATAATAGTAATAGCATTGCAGTATTATATTTATATTAAAGTCATAGTGACATTTTAAGTATTCAACTATTAACTTGCCTTAGTATATCAGAAGGAAGCAAAGACTTCAAAAGCATTTCTCTGAGAAAATATGAGCAGTATGATGCCGTTAGCCTGTGTTCAAAATGTAATGTATGGGTATGTAATACTATACAATAGAATTAACTTCAGCAAATATTCTTGTTTACTCATAAAAATTATTATTCTCACTGAAAAAAACATATCATATTAGGCTGTTCTTATGCATTTTTTTAGTTTTCTAAGTATTTTAATTTGTTGCACAAGAACAGGTTTCTCAACTAAATCACTATCAATTAGTCAGAAGCTAACAAATAAGTCAATAGATGATACAGCTTCAGACAAGCTCCTAACCAGCTATGTGGAAAATGGCAATTCCTGCCAGAAGATTGGAAAGATATCCCATGACTCAGCAGTATTAAAGCTCATTTAAAAGTTGCAGAAATGAACACATGTCTGCATAAGCAGAATTAAAACATTAGCCTTTTATAAAATAATTCCGAGTCTATAACAAAAATCATTAAGAAACAGTTTAACATGTAATGTGAAGCACAGGGTAACTGTGCATTACTCTATTCAATACTCCCACAGGGTTTAGAAGTTTACTAGCTGGTTTAAGATTCAAATTGATTTCACAATGACACAAAATTTTGTTCCACGTAGTATGTAATTTTTCTTTCCATAAAGGAAAAAGCCTACTAGGAAATGAACATAAAGTCTGTTTTCCTAATGACAGAACATTACTGACCTCTACCCTGATGCAGACTTTGTTATATGGAAGGAACATTAACTCGCTCCAGTTCTGAATAGAAGACATCAAGATCCAAATATGAGCTTTAGGTTTACTCTATACAAATGGTATCGTTTTCATCATATTGTATTACAGATCCTGTTGAATACACATTTTTCATAAAACCGATGCATATGTTCTCATCCAAAAGCAGGTACACAGTCAGGATAGTTAATATCAGTATATCAAGAAGCAGCAGTCACAACCCTTTGAAAGAAAGTAGCTCTAAGGCAAATTCTAAATTAATTCGATCACAAGGTGAATCTGGGTATTTTCTTGTTTTTTACTGGCTCTGAGATGGCAATCTTGTTTGTTTCAAGATTTTGACTCAAAGGCACTTTTAATGTTGGTTGAAATGCATTTGCATGCTTAGAACAAGAACTGGACAAGTCAGAAGAGTCGAAGTTACTTAGGTGATGCTTATCATGCAAACCATGTCAAGAATAAGCTGATGGAAACTGGCTGGTTTATTTTACAGACAGGATAGTGTTAGCCTCCTACATAAGTATCAGAGCAGGGAAACAAAAAAATTAGCAGAGTAAGAATTGTAAAAATAGTTGAAATCTACCTTATAGGTAGATGAAGAATTTCCTGGAAGTGTTCAAGGCCAGACTGTGGGCCTTGAGCAGCCTGACCTAGTGGCATGGCAGGAATTGCAGAATTAAATGATCTTTAAGGGCCCTTCTGACTCAAACCATTCTGATTCTATGAAGCATTCTACAGGATCCTGGCAGAAGTCTCACAATCACTAGCCCTTGTTCTTGTGAGGGACTTCAACTTACCAGATGTCTGCTGGAAAGACGACACAACAGACCAAAAACAGCCTAAGAGGTTCCTAGAGCTGGTAAGTGAGCCTACCAGGGGAGGTTCCTTGCTTAACCTGCTGTTTACAAAGAGAGAAGGACTAGAGACCATCTTGGGCTTAGTGACCATGAAACAACAGAGTCCTTGATTCTTGGTGAAGTAAGGCAGATGGTCAGCACAACCACCTACAATGGACTTCTCAGAGGGCAGACTGTGGTCTTTTCAGGATGCTGGTTAAGAGAGTCCTATGGGAGACAGTTCTGAAGAGCTAAAGGGTTCAGGAAGACTATACGCTTCAAGAAGGAAGTCTTAAAGGCGCAGCAGTAGGCTGTCCCCATGCACCCTAAGACAAACTGACAGGGAAAATGACTGGTCTGGCTGAACAGAGAGCTATTGCTGGGATTCAGAGTTAAAAAAAGGAGAGTTTACCACTCCTGGGAAAGGGCAGGCTACTCAAGAAGAATAGAGGGATCTCATTAGATCACACAGAGAGAGAATGAGAAAGGCAAAAGCTCAGATAGAACTTAATCTGACCACTGTTGTTAGAGACAAAGAATACTCCTATGAACACATGAACAAGGAGAGCGAAGGAGAATCTCTATCCTTTATTGGATGCGGGGGTAACTTGCTACCAAGGCTGAGGTACTTTAAATGCCTTCTTTGCCTTAGCCTTTAATAGTCACATCAGTTATCCCCAGAATATTCAGCCCCCTAAGCTGGAAGGTGGGGATGGAGAGCAGAATAAAGCCCCCATTAATCTAGGAGGAAGAAGTTAACCTGCTACACCACCTCAACACTCACAAAAGTCTATGGAACTGGAGGGGATCCACCCAAGAATACTGAAGGAGGTTGTGGAAGACCTTGCCAAGCCACTCCCCATCGTTTATCAGCAGTCCCAGTTAACAGGGGAGGTGCCAGATGACTGAAGGCTTGCCATTGTGACATCCATTTATAAGAAGGGCAGGAATGAGGATCTGGGGAACTACAGGCCTGTCAGTCTAACCTCAGTACCACAGAAGATTATGGAGTGGTTCATCTTGAGTGTGCACACCAGGCTTGTGCCAGACAACTAGGGGATTAGGCCCAGACAGCACGTGTTTAGGAACTGCAGGTCCTGCTTGAACAACATGATCTCGTTTTACAACCAGATGACCCACCTAGTGGATGACAGAAAGCCTGTGGATGTTGTCTACCTAGACTTTAGTGAAGCCTTTGACATTCTCCCAGAGAAGCTGGCAGCTCATGGCTTAGACAGTCATACTCTTTGCTGGGTAAAAAAAAACCAAACAGTTGGATGGCCTGGCCCAGAGAGTTGTGGTGAAGGGAGTTAAATTGAGTTGGTGGCCAGTCACAAGTGGTGCTCCCCAGGGCTCACTGTTGGGACGGGTTCTGTTTAAGAGGACTGAGTGCTTCCTCAGTAAGTTTGCAGATGACAACAAATTTAGTGGGAGTGTTGATCAGCTTTAGGGAAGGAAGGTTCTGCAGAGGAATCTGGACAGGCTGGATCAATGGGCTGATATAAATTATATGAGGTTTAACAAGGCCAAGTGCCAAGTCCTGCACATGGGACCTAACAACCCCATGCAATGCTACAGCCTTGGGGAAGAGTGGCTGGAAAGCTGCCTGGTGGAAAAGGACCTG
>WAAB01003124.1:29984-73774 GCA_013389865.1 Piaya cayana | reverse complement strand
TGTTAGCCTCCTACATAAGTATCAGAGCAGGGAAACAAAAAAATTAGCAGAGTAAGAATTGTAAAAATAGTTGAAATCTACCTTATAGGTAGATGAAGAATTTCCTGGAAGTGTTCAAGGCCAGACTGTGGGCCTTGAGCAGCCTGACCTAGTGGCATGGCAGGAATTGCAGAATTAAATGATCTTTAAGGGCCCTTCTGACTCAAACCATTCTGATTCTATGAAGCATTCTACAGGATCCTGGCAGAAGTCTCACAATCACTAGCCCTTGTTCTCGTGAGGGACTTCAACTTACCAGATGTCTGCTGGAAAGACGACACAACAGACCAAAAACAGCCTAAGAGGTTCCTAGAGCTGGTAAGTGAGCCTACCAGGGGAGGTTCCTTGCTTAACCTGCTGTTTACAAAGAGAGAAGGACTAGAGACCATCTTGGGCTTAGTGACCATGAAACAACAGAGTCCTTGATTCTTGGTGAAGTAAGGCAGATGGTCAGCACAACCACCTACAATGGACTTCTCAGAGGGCAGACTGTGGTCTTTTCAGGATGCTGGTTAAGAGAGTCCTATGGGAGACAGTTCTGAAGAGCTAAAGGGTTCAGGAAGACTATACGCTTCAAGAAGGAAGTCTTAAAGGCGCAGCAGTAGGCTGTCCCCATGCACCCTAAGACAAACTGACAGGGAAAATGACTGGTCTGGCTGAACAGAGAGCTATTGCTGGGATTCAGAGTTAAAAAAAGGAGAGTTTACCACTCCTGGGAAAGGGCAGGCTACTCAAGAAGAATAGAGGGATCTCATTAGATCACACAGAGAGAGAATGAGAAAGGCAAAAGCTCAGATAGAACTTAATCTGACCACTGTTGTTAGAGACAAAGAATACTCCTATGAACACATGAACAAGGAGAGCGAAGGAGAATCTCTATCCTTTATTGGATGCGGGGGTAACTTGCTACCAAGGCTGAGGTACTTTAAATGCCTTCTTTGCCTTAGCCTTTAATAGTCACATCAGTTATCCCCAGAATATTCAGCCCCCTAAGCTGGAAGGTGGGGATGGAGAGCAGAATAAAGCCCCCATTAATCTAGGAGGAAGAAGTTAACCTGCTACACCACCTCAACACTCACAAAAGTCTATGGAACTGGAGGGGATCCACCCAAGAATACTGAAGGAGCTTGTGGAAGACCTTGCCAAGCCACTCCCCATCGTTTATCAGCAGTCCCAGTTAACAGGGAAGGTGCCAGATGACTGAAGGCTTGCCATTGTGACATCCATTTATAAGAAGGGCAGGAATGAGGATCTGGGGAACTACAGGCCTGTCAGTCTAACCTCAGTACCACAGAAGATTATGGAGTGGTTCATCTTGAGTGTGCACACCAGGCTTGTGCCAGACAACTAGGGGATTAGGCCCAGACAGCACGTGTTTAGGAACTGCAGGTCCTGCTTGAACAACATGATCTCGTTTTACAACCAGATGACCCACCTAGTGGATGACAGAAAGCCTGTGGATGTTGTCTACCTAGACTTTAGTGAAGCCTTTGACATTCTCCCAGAGAAGCTGGCAGCTCATGGCTTAGACAGTCATACTCTTTGCTGGGTAAAAAAAAACCAAACAGTTGGATGGCCTGGCCCAGAGAGTTGTGGTGAAGGGAGTTAAATTGAGTTGGTGGCCAGTCACAAGTGGTGCTCCCCAGGGCTCACTGTTGGGACGGGTTCTGTTTAAGAGGACTGAGTGCTTCCTCAGTAAGTTTGCAGATGACAACAAATTTAGTGGGAGTGTTGATCAGCTTTAGGGAAGGAAGGTTCTGCAGAGGAATCTGGACAGGCTGGATCAATGGGCTGATATAAATTATATGAGGTTTAACAAGGCCAAGTGCCAAGTCCTGCACATGGGACCTAACAACCCCATGCAATGCTACAGCCTTGGGGAAGAGTGGCTGGAAAGCTGCCTGGTGGAAAAGGACCTGTGGGTGTTGGTTTCATCCAGCCAGCTGAACATGAGCCAGCAGTGTGCTGAGGTGGCCAAGCAGGCCAACAGCATCCTGCCTCTTATCGTAAATGGTGTGGTCAGCAGGAGCAGGGAAGTGATTGTGCCCCTGTACTTGGCACTAGTGAGGCTGTGCCTCAAATCCTGCATTCAGGTTTGGGCCCCTCACTAAAAGAACACTGAGGTGCTGGAGCATGTCCAGAGAAGGGCAATAAAGCAGATGAAGGGTCTGCAGCACAAGTCTTACAAGGAGACGCTGAAGGAACCGGAGCTATTTAGTCTGTAGAAGAGGAGACTGAGGGGAGACCTCCTCCTCTTCCCTTTGCAGGAGTATGCTCATCAGTAACACTGCTTACGTCAATATCTATGTATTGATAAACAGCGATATCTTTAAACAACAGCCACTACACCCCTCAGTAACACCTAGGATATTTCTAAATGCAAAGGAAGAGATGTATTAAAAGTAACAAAACCACAGTTATTTCCTACAATCCAAATCTGTTAAATTTATAGAAATCTGGATGGAACAGTGAGATTAGTTCTCCTTTCATGGTAGGGCAAGATGCAGGATTATATAATGTTCTATTTCACAGGTGAAAATGGCACTTTAAGAACTCATGCACACCTCTGTTTTCTTGAGTAGCAGTGTACTGCTCCATCAGAAGGTGTAAGTGCTTCCCAACTATTCCCCTCCACCCCATCACCTATTTATACAGCCATTCTTCATTCTTAAATTGCTACCATCCAAAAAAGGTCTTGAACAAGCAACTACTTGTTGCAAGCAGGTTGTAGCCTCAGTAGCTTCACTTGTAACAGAGGATAGCCAATACCACAGTCAATTTATAGAACTTGTACCTATGGAAAAGGCACAAGGCTTGAAAATGCGATTCCTGTTTTTCCAGTTCCATTTTTCAGGGCACAGACTGCAGAAAGCACAAAGATCTTCTGTTACATCATTGCTAAAACTTGTACCTGCTGTCAGGTTGAGANCTTTAATAGTCACATCAGTTATCCCCAGGATATTCAGCGCCCTAAGCTGGAAGGTGGGGATGGAGAGCAGAATAAAGCCCCCATTAATCTAGGAGGAAGAAGTTAACCTGCTACACCACCTCAACACTCACAAAAGTCTATGGAACTGGAGGGGATCCACCCAAGAATACTGAAGGAGCTTGTGGAAGACCTTGCCAAGCCACTCCCCATCGTTTATCAGCAGTCCCAGTTAACAGGGAAGGTGCCAGATGACTGAAGGCTTGCCATTGTGACATCCATTTATAAGAAGGGCAGGAATGAGGATCTGGGGAACTACAGGCCTGTCAGTCTAACCTCAGTACCACAGAAGATTATGGAGTGGTTCATCTTGAGTGTGCACACCAGGCTTGTGCCAGACAACTAGGGGATTAGGCCCAGACAGCACGTGTTTAGGAACTGCAGGTCCTGCTTGAACAACATGATCTCGTTTTACAACCAGATGACCCACCTAGTGGATGACAGAAAGCCTGTGGATGTTGTCTACCTAGACTTTAGTGAAGCCTTTGACATTCTCCCAGAGAAGCTGGCAGCTCATGGCTTAGACAGTCATACTCTTTGCTGGGTAAAAAAACCCAAACAGTTGGATGGCCTGGCCCAGAGAGTTGTGGTGAAGGGAGTTAAATTGAGTTGGTGGCCAGTCACAAGTGGTGCTCCCCAGGGCTCACTGTTGGGACGGGTTCTGTTTAAGAGGACTGAGTGCTTCCTCAGTAAGTTTGCAGATGACAACAAATTTAGTGGGAGTGTTGATCAGCTTTAGGGAAGGAAGGTTCTGCAGAGGAATCTGGACAGGCTGGATCAATGGGCTGATATAAATTATATGAGGTTTAACAAGGCCAAGTGCCAAGTCCTGCACATGGGACCTAACAACCCCATGCAATGCTACAGCCTTGGGGAAGAGTGGCTGGAAAGCTGCCTGGTGGAAAAGGACCTGTGGGTGTTGGTTTCATCCAGCCAGCTGAACATGAGCCAGCAGTGTGCTGAGGTGGCCAAGCAGGCCAACAGCATCCTGCCTCTTATCGTAAATGGTGTGGTCAGCAGGAGCAGGGAAGTGATTGTGCCCCTGTACTTGGCACTAGTGAGGCTGTGCCTCAAATCCTGCATTCAGGTTTGGGCCCCTCACTAAAAGAACACTGAGGTGCTGGAGCATGTCCAGAGAAGGGCAATAAAGCAGATGAAGGGTCTGCAGCACAAGTCTTACAAGGAGACGCTGAAGGAACCGGAGCTATTTAGTCTGTAGAAGAGGAGACTGAGGGGAGACCTCCTCCTCTTCCCTTTGCAGGAGTATGCTCATCAGTAACACTGCTTACGTCAATATCTATGTATTGATAAACAGCGATATCTTTAAACAACAGCCACTACACCCCTCAGTAACACCTAGGATATTTCTAAATGCAAAGGAAGAGATGTATTAAAAGTAACAAAACCACAGTTATTTCCTACAATCCAAATCTGTTAAATTTATAGAAATCTGGATGGAACAGTGAGATTAGTTCTTTCATGGCAGGGCAAGATGCAGGATTATATAATGTTCTATTTCACAGGTGAAAATGGCACTTTAAGAACTCATGCACACCTCTATTTTCTTGAGTAGCAGTGTACTGCTCCATCAGAAGGTGTAAGTGCTTCCCAACTATTCCCCTCCACCCCATCACCTATTTGTACAGCCATTCTTCATTCTTAAATTGCTACCATCCAAAAAAGGTCTTGAACAAGCAACTACTTGTTGCAAGTAGGTTGTAGCCTCAGTAGCTTCACTTGTAACAGAGGATAGCCAATACCACAGTCAATTTATAGAACTTGTACCTATGGAAAAGGCACAAGGCTTGAAAATGCGATTCCTGCTTTTCCAGTTTCATTTTGCAGGGCACAGACTGCAGAAAGCACAAAGATCTTCTGTTACATCATTGCTAAAACTTGTACTTGCTGTCAGGTTGAGATTTAAGATTTACTATTTCATCTCACCACAATCAAACTAAAAATCTTCAGTTAAACAAGACTTTTTCTTGCTTTGAAAGACATGCTTGAGTGCTTCTCTTAGCTTCCAAGAAGGGATGTTGCTAGAAAACAGCTTTCAATAGTAAACATACTGAAATTGTTTCAAATCTAGTACTACTTCACTTCTGCTTTTAGCAACAGAAAGAAACTAAATTTGAGGCTTTAGATAGGTCAAAAGAAGAAAAAGTTGATCACTGACCCCTAAAAAGAGAAAATTTGAAATGCCACTTATCAAACCAATAAAGATAAAAGAACCTTCTGCTCCACTTGGAGCTTGCAGAAGAGCAACAGAATGCTGTTTCAGAAACATCCCTAGTGAAGCCAGTATAAGACAACACTTTCAATATAGCAGACGTGCAGAAAATAGAACAGCTATTTTGATATAAACTCTAAGTATGATGAAACCCAAATACTTAACATTTGGGAACAAATTACAATCATGACAGTGGAAAAAGCTAAGCCAGCACAATATGCAGCTATTAAGATAGCAAGTTCACAATAAAGCCAGCTCTGTCTTCTACACAAGTGCTCACTGAGTAAGATGGGAACCACACACTATGGTGCTCCTTGTTCAACACTATCTATTTAAAGAAGTAGAAATGCTGAAGCAAAAGGTATATTATAACTTAATTCTACCACACTGCATGCACAAGGATGCAAAATTAAAAATTCACATGGTCAGCTTACTTTGGTCTTATCTCCACATATAAGTTAAAACTGTGCCTGCAACTGTCCATACTATATGGCATAAACACTGGAGAGTGGCAAAGTACAAACAACACTTTCACTGCTTCCATACCCAAGACTAACTACAGACCCAGCTTGTATGACACTTCAACAACTGAAGTATGTGTTAAAATATTTCAGTTTACATAAGAAACTATGACTACTCAATTCTTTTTACTTAAACTAGGTCAACAGCAAACACTAGAGCAAAACCTACTCATGCTTGGTATTCTTTGTATCATATATCATACTTGGTATCCTTTACATCATAATTCTTTTTACTTAAACTAGGTCAGTAGTGAACACTAGACTAAAGCAAAACCTACTTGCACTGGGTATCCTTCATATCATACTGGAGTGAAAAAGGAAAGGCACAGGGTCATGCACAAGACCAAAGATCACTCTACATATTTGTTTTGTTTAATAACGTGTGTCAAAAATTACTGAAGGCCTAAAATGTTTGCTGATCTGCATACAATCTCCCAGCTTTGAAGTTCTAGAGCCTGTCCTCTCAGCTCTGCTAATTTAGATGGGTTCAAACTCAAGACTAGTATTTTTATTGCAGAAACTTACTACACTGTTTCTTTACAATAATTCATTAGGAAAGTGTCTGTTCCTATTAAACAGACACTACTACAGATTCCCTTTCTCAATAGTAACTCTTGAAGAAAAATTGATTACTTAACAGTCTGATGGTACAATTGTACAGTGCAACTCTGATGACAGAATGATAAAAATTCCCATTACAGTCACACTATCTAGCACATAAAGAACTGAACACTTATATGAGTTCAATGCAGAAAGAAAAATAGAGATGACTGTGAAACATGGAGATTTCATTCAAAATTCTCAGAAAACTGTAGGAAGCTGAAGACTTCTGAAGAGTTCTGAAATAAAGATATTTTTCTCCTCCTGAAAATTACAATCAAGATCTTAGAAGGAAAACTTCCTACCAACCAGTTATCACATTTCCTATTATAAACAGAAGATGCATGTGATGTTTCTAGAAGTTATTGAAGAAGAATGGAATTGTAGTTAAGTCACCAAATCTAACTTTATTTTTTATTTTAAAAACAGTGGGTAGATGAGGAGCTTGGGGACATGATTTAGTGGTGAACAGGTACTGTTGGAGTAGATGATCTAAGATCTTTTCCAACCTAATGATTCTATGGTTCTGATATAAACAACTTCCAAACTATACCTAAAAGAGCATTTTATCAGCTTCCCATTCAGAAAACAAGTAACTGGAATAAAGTCCAATCATATCAATATTTTGCGTACTCCTTCTGCAGTGTGACAGTGTTTTCAGTAGGCTATAGAAATTTCATTTTAGGGATGATTTTTTTAACCAATCATTGACTATTTTTGTGTGAAATAAAACTTACTTAGCATTAAAGCAATTATCCCAGAATTAAGTTTCTCATGCTTAGTTTTCCAGAAAGCTTTAAATTATGTTTTCACCCTCTCATTGCTAAACAATGAGACAAACTCATCTAGCCCTCCTACTGTAAATACCAAGCTACATAGGAAACAAGATATGTGAGCAGCACAGGATTTCCCCAATGTGCTCAGTCACATACCGCTTCTGTGGGTCCCCCTTCATTAGCCCAAATATTAGCAAACAGAGTTGCTTAATACAGGATCTAGGACTTAAGGACAGCAAAGCTTTTGAATGGATCCTGCACAGCAGGCTGAATTAAAAAAATAATAAATATCCTGAAGAATCCATGCTCAAACACAGACATTGAAGAAGAGAAATTAAAACAAATAAATCAGAGAATTGAAAGAAATCAAAATAAATTAAAAGTTCTTTATTACTTCTCATAACCAAAGTTACAGAATAAAATAAATGTAACAGCAGTCAGAAATAAAAGACCAAGCAATAAAGCCTACCCTCTTTCTCTCATTCTGTGGCTACATACAGCAGCAGTCTAGTATTTGTAAACAAAAAAGTACCTTGAATTTTTATAATGAGCAACCTCCAGTGGGACAGCATGATTTTAACGTGCTTCAACCAAAACTGAACACATGCATAGTTAAATAATAAAAATTCCCAAACCAAACAAACCCTCCAGGGTTTTCTTATAACACCTATCACAACGGTTATGAAGAACTTCTGAATGTCTATCTACAGGCCTAAACAAACAAGAACGTTCTGATTATGTTCCAGTCATTTTGTCAATTCTACGCACAAAAAGCAATTGATAGAAGTCCCTTCAGTTTAACAAATATTTTATTAAAGTTGAGAGAGTATAAAAACTAAGGCAAAAAGAAAAAAAACATTAAAGCCATAAAAATCAGCGCTAAGTCTACAAAAAATAATTGCTACACTAAAGAAAAATCCAAGAAAAAGAAGTACTATCCTTTACTGCTTTACATCTTGATTTAGTGTAGTCAAACTACCTCTGTACTTAATTCAATACACATTTTATTGTCAGCTAGGAGTAAAGTTGAAGGATGAGGGAAGAGCAAAGCTGCCATGCGTAGACAGGAACCATACAGAGTAACTGCCCCCCACACGGACTGCACATGCAAGTTATAGCAAAGACATTAGGACACCTCTCTCCCAAGGTCATACACGTACAAGGATGTTTAGTAAGATAAAGAAACCAAATATTTTTTGTCAAGTAAATAAAAGATCACAGTTCAACTGTTTATAGCGTTTCAGATATTGTGGTATGTTCTTACCTTTTGCAGACTAGTAGGATTTAGCTGGGTTTTATCTATTATTTTCACAGCAACCTTGGAAAAAAAACAAACACCCATTCATTACTAAATTCAGAAAAATATTTGAACAAAAACACACTGCACCTCTGCTAGCAAAAAGCATAGATGTGCCTATATAACATGTATATATGCCTGCTTTTGTGCATTTCATCAAGCTAAGTTTCCTCACTTATTAGGATCCTACCAGCAGGAGCTTAGAATTTTGCCATCAGATGGTACCACCAAGGAATCAGTTTTATACTTCTGTTAGCATTTGTTATCCTGTCCATTGCAAAACTGGGGCTTCCAAACACAAGATCTACCAATACATTTCAATATCGAGAATCTATCTATCTATCAACAGATTATAAATATCAATGATATCTATCAAAAGACTTCTCCTTGGTTTTGGAAATGCCTGGGGGTAAACAGATGCCCTCCCAGCCCCAAAATACCCCTCAGTAGGCAACAAACTTTTTGATCTCTTGACCAAGAGCTTATATTTTTACAAAAAGGGGTGGGTTCTTAGAGGAAGAAAACTCAGGTTCCCCAGGTAGTTTTCCCCATATCCTCAAACAGACTCTTTGCACCTTCCTTTACAATAAAAAAAACAACAACCCAAAAGCATTTTCTCTATTCAAAGAGAAGGGTAAAAGACTAGCAGAAATATTTTATAAAGAAAGCCAAGGAGAATATAAAACACAGTCAGACTTTATTTAGTTATTTATTTATTTTTCTTAAAGGCTTACCTCCCTTCCAGTAAGTACATGCCTTGCCAGTTTCACTTTGGCAAAATTTCCTTTTCCTATTGTTTTCAGTAAGCGATAATTTCCAATGTGAGGATGCTCTTCATTGGTAGATGTAATGGAGTTCCTGCACCGGGGGATGTTTTGTCTGCTGCTTGACTTGATAGGCTGGACATGTGGTTCTGTGTATCCATCCACAGAGGTATGCTGGAAGGCAGACAAAATTTAGGAATTTACCTACTTGGATTTTAGACAGTTGCAACAGAATAGACTAAAAGCATAAAAAGGCATAGAGGGGAGTCACATCTTTGCTTTTACATGACAGATAACTTTGGATGGCACCCCAAGTAGAATACATTGTCTTTGGGCTGAGTTTGATGCATGTTTCAAGAAGAGCCTGTAGAGAAATGTTACCAGCTCCAAAAGTAGAACCAGAGATACCTAGGCAGTAATCAACAAACCGCTAATGACTATATAAAATAACTATGCCAAACTACACACCATGCCACTAAGTTGCAAATAAATTTGGCTATTCATAACAAAATTTAATATTTAAAAAATACCCAGTACAAAAAAAAAATTGTACTTTGACGTAATAAGAAACAAGGTTTTCCTCTATTTTATTCTTAGCTTTCCATAATCAAATAAAATTATGAGAAAAATATTTTTTCAAGTAAGCTTTGTTCCCCAAACCTGTTTGCATCTTGTGTGTTACAGAAGCTCTCATTCAAGTAATAATCAATCTAACTCTTTATTTAAAAATAATAATCTATTCCTATGAAGAAAATGCCATGATATCTCATAAATATATTTTAAATCTCAAAGAGTCTGAGGAACTAAAAGGATGTTATTTTTAATGCATGCCAACACATCATCCCACATTAAATGTTAGTCACCAAAATCTGCAGTGCTTCTGTACTCTAACTTTCAGGTACATAAGGGGCATGATACAGATGGGGCTTGGAAATATTGAAAGAGAAATCAAAATAACAGACGATGTCAAAGAGGTGTAAACTGTTTTAAATGCTTTCTACCATTAGAAATGATACAGATGCGGCTTCGAAATACTGAAAGAGAAATCAAAATAACAGACGATGTCAAAGAGGTGTAAACTGTTTTAAATGCTTTCTACCATTAGTGGCAGATGGGTACAAATGTTAAACAAGTAAAATTTAACCACTAATCTTCTAAGTTAGAGATTTTACGGCAGGCAAATGCTGTAGGTAGAGACAGTGTCTTCTCAGATCAGGTTTTAGATATTGTAAACAGAATGGTATGCTTATTTCCTGCTCACTCCGCTCCTGCTAAGCCTAAAGCATCAACAAAGTTCAAGGCACCTTAATATTTTCCCACTGCTGCTTCAATCAATAAGTGGATGTCTCAATATCGTTGTACAGAGCACGAAGCATGTTTCTTTACAGACCAAAGGTTTCTAGATCTTTCCTACCTTAAGCTGAAGGCAGAGTCAGAAGACGGCTGAGGTTTCACTGTTTCTTCCAATGACTAATTTAACATTGGTCTATGCTGATTTCACCTGTCATTCCTTATGCAAGGAATTACTTTCCTATACTAGATGGAATTTAGAGCAGTGCTTCCAAGTTCAGTGTGCATTTAATATAGACTGAAGTCAGTCCCCTCCTGTAAACACCTAGGCTTACAGATAGTCGCACTGAGCCACACAGAGTTATTTCAAGACATAAGCACTAGTAGAATTGGAAAAACTAGCAAACACCTGCAATGCAACCAGAGGAGTATACAAGAATGTTCTTCCCAAAAGTAGCACAACTCTACTCACATAACTTCCAGCATTATTAATTATTCACTATGGCTGGGAGAACGGCCCCAAATATGCTTTTCTATTTGTCTCTTAATTTACTTGAGTCTCTCTGCAAAATACTACTTTACCCCCACTCCTAAACCATATTCCAAATTACTGCAGAGACAACCAAGTCTGGCATGTTCAGATTCTGCATATCAGACAAATTTATTCAACCATGAAATAACATGCCAGCAACAGTATTTATCCTTTAGAAACAGATAAAATACTTTCTGTGCACTTGGAAAGACAGGATCAGAAGAACAGCTTCAGGCAAAGAGGCTTTGAAACACTCCTTCAGCTTTGAACACTGGTCCTACATGTGACAATCCAGAGCCAAATAAAAGTTTTGCCTAAGAAAACACCCCATAACATCAGTATTGGTATGGTGTTAATAATGACTATTACAGCCATGCTTAGAATCCCACCTGGAGTTACACCACCATGCTATACAAGCAAGGTTCCGAAAGTCTTTGAATCTATTTACGCACAAAATTAGATCTTCACTACTTGAAACACAATGCCTACCAGAAGCACTAGCAATCAATTGCTAACTTCATACACTTGGTAGTATTAGCCTATTTTTGGCAGATACTCAAAGAGATCTTTCACAGAAACAGTTGGATAGGCAAGCAAAACTAATGCCATAGGCAAAGCTAACAACAGCATCACATAACCCCCCCCCATTTTTAATATGGATTTAACAGAGAAAGCAGCTATTTAACCATAATGATAATATAATGCAGAACCAAATCTGAAGAGGGGAAAAAAGGTAACAAGGTTTATGATCACAATGATTCTGGGTTTTGGTCTTTTTAGTGACAGAAAAACTAACCTTCTCTGTACAGTTTCTTAAATATTACTTAGACTGATTATCTTGAGAGTCAACCATTCTCCCCAGCCACGCCCAAAGATGACAGAAAACATGCACAAAGAAGGTCAAACTCCTTAGTTTGTGAGCCACATGTATACCCATATATATAATTTCTAAATTCAAAGAGCACTCAGTGAAATTCAGATTACTCTTCTTAAATCTTACAACAGGCCTCTCTTTTGCACATAAACAGCTTGCTATTGTTGAGAAATGCAGAGGAATTTAAACTAGAAACTCATCACCTTCTAGAAACCAATATTCAACCAAATGAAACATAACAAGGTTAAGATGATGAAAAACTAAAATCAAGTTAGGTCAAGTAATGGTATCTCAGATTATTTCCAAACACCGATAATAGTGAATTTCACAGAAGCATGCAATATCCAGACTGTACAGAAAAATGGGCTACATAATTTCAAGATCTTTCTGGTCCATTACAATACTTCCATTCATTACGCATCAGATACTATGTGGCTATTTGAAAACTCCATTTCAGAAGAACAATCTCTAAACTCCCATAATTTTTCAGGGTGCTGGATACAAGTTGTCTGCAAAACCCGCTCTCCTTTAAGTTCACTGTCATCCGAAAACAATCCCAGCTAACAATCTGCATTTACTACACAGGCTTTTAATTAAAGATTGCAGAATGGTCAGGGTTGGAAGGGACCTCTGGAGATCATCCAGCCTAATCCCCCTGCTAAAGCAGGTTGCAAATGAAGACACCCAAGTTAGATTCTGATATTTCTCTAGATACCTTGAGAATTTATCTTTCTATATAAAATGTAGTGGAAAACAGTCTTACTAGCACATCATAAACATGACTCCAGGCATGTTCAGTTTATGTCAGTACTAAATAAAATGTCTAGAAATCAACACAAAATTAGATGTTTTAAAATTAAAAGCAATTTTAAACAAAACAAAACAAAAAAACGCAACAGTAAGGAAAGTTTAGAGCTGAAATAGTATGTTAGAACAGCTACTTAGGTATTTTGCACATTAGTCAAGTATTTAAAAAAAAAGAAAGAAAAAAAAGAAAAATCCCATACAAAACTAAGTTTACTGGACAGTGACTGAAGAGAGCTCAATTCACACTTCTCACTCCTTTGGTTTTTGACACACTCCATTAGTGTTACTGCAGAAAGTCCAAGGCACTGAAATCACAAGAGAGTTAGCCTGACCATTACTTCCGCAAGACTCAAAGCTATCATTTTCCTTGTTAACTCAAGGCAGTTTTGTAAAAGCAAGATTACCTGATGCCCAGACATATTATCTTTGAGAAAGCGCGGAAGAACTAACTCCAAGTTGGACATAAAGTGCATGCTCCATTACTTTACTTATTCAGCATCCCATAGCCACTTAGCTGGCCTCTGTAATAGTATTCTTGTGGATTATACACTGTAATTAAACCTACAGCATCACACATTAACAGCATGAAACCATTCCAGCCACCAAACCACAGTCCTCAGTCAAACAACACCGAAGGCCTCTATGGTCCTTCTGAGTAATGGGTTAACTTCCACACATCGATCTGCCTACAAACACACTCCACCAGATTAAACAAACATCTTAGTCCCCAATTTTCCCCATCTTGAATTACTGGAAGGCAAAGTCCTTGGTACAGTCAGCCCATGGGAGTAGAGTGCACACAGTGCTAGAAGAAAAACATGTCATTGCACTTCCTCTGTCAATATTATCTCTTCTTTCAAACTTAAATTTCTTGCAGCCAATTTTTATATTCATAACCCCAAGTATTTTCAAGTATGTGCCATACACATCAGCATTTGTAACAGCTGCCATACTTAAAAGATATTCAAAATAGCTGGACTAGACAGAGGGAATCTGCAGAGTTTAGACCATCTTCTAAACAGCTCTGACCTGTAACAGCTTTGATTCGTAAGACAGGAGAAGGAAAGGGGAGAAAGATGAGAAGCCATGTCTAGGATGTCAAGCTGCTTTCATGTTTTAACTGCTTGCTGTCCATAACTATTCCATTAGGACCTGGGAGCTTCTAGCAAACCACCTCAGAGGAGTCTCTTTTCCTGAAGTAACAACATAACTAAACTAGGAGAGTCCTCTCCCCACCACCCCCGGTTTGCTCTGTATCACATATCCAAAGTGCCCAGAGGTCCAGGTTTACAAATATGAAGTGTGGTTCAACTCTGAATTGCTCAAGAGGGCAGTACCTGATCTATCAGCTATTGCCAAAAGGGGTTTCACTTCTCTTCCAGGTAAATCGCACATCTGCAGAAAACCAAAGCTTACTCTCATCACATGTACTCATCACATCATACTACAATTACTAAAGTACCTCTGATCTCAATCAAAACATTAACAGAACACTATCTATTCTAACTTTTCATATCTGTCGGATACATGAAGAAGTGCTTTGGAGGGGACAATTAAAAAGACTGAATGTATGCACACATGATTCTTTTAATAATTCCTTACCAACAATTAAATACATAGTGGATTGGGAATGCACCATAGAAACTTGATTATTAAAAAATAAAAAAGCTGAAGCAATCAACCAACTCTATTGAAACAGGATAATATGCAGAACTTTGCTCAGGAAAACCCAAACACACAGTCGCACAGTGAGTGGGGGAGAAAGTACATAAAGATTTTAAATCAGACACTAAGATACTAAGGCATGGCAAAGACAAGAGAATCGGACAAAATTGTCACATCTATCATTGACTTGTACCCTGAGCCTGCTCGCACAGGCATTCTAGAAGTGCACAAATAAACTAATCTGACACATGTATGCACGCACATCTTTTTGTTTCTATCAGATTTACATAATTAGTAGGAAGTCCTAGCATGAATTTTTGAAAGAGCTTGAAGCTATCAGCAATTAAAAAAAAATTTAATAAAGCTGGCCTCAGTCAAGCTTATGGAAGCATTAACTGATTCTGTAACTCTGAACAGCATTTTATAAAACTTTTCTTTAGAAACCCAAACTATAAGCACAGGGTTCAATATACAGCATCAAGTAAGATACTAAAATAACTTCCCCTTACACTCCTCCTTTTGCATCTCTTTCCTTCTTCCTCCTAAATGTAATATTTTATATTTAAAAAGATAATAAAGAAGACTTCAAAAACAAAGTAAAACATTTCTTTTGCATAGTGAAATACAATCCCTCAATGCCTGCACACTATAAAGATACCTTTCTAAAAGCTTACATGCATGCTGGTGATAGGTAAACTTACACTGAGCATTGATTAAATCTTATCCAGTACTTGTTACTATGGTATCTAAGCCCCTTAGAAGTTTTGGGGTTTTATTTTGCTTGGCAGTTTTTTTAGTGTTCAACACAACTTAGAGAGATATATCAGAAATAGTTTTGCCAACTTTGAGACAGAATTGTTTTTCTAGTGACAAACTACACAGGATGCAATGTTTACACCTCCATACTGAAGGAATTTAGGACAGAAAACAGAGCCCATGATCTACCAGTGCTACACACAGCTAACATGGGTTTCAAAAGTTCATACACAAGGTTCCTCAGAATACTCTGAATTTTAATACAGTGACACTAACTCACAATAAATCCCAACCATATTAGTAAGCTTGCCTCTTTTTTTTTTTTTTTCATTTTACATTACATTACAGCAGTGATGCCATATGGAAGGGTGGAGTTCTTTATCACATGGAATGACAGATAGCTTTTATTTAAAGGATAAAAAAATCAATTCTCCCCTGAGAAACCAGTCAAAACATTTCAGAAAAACAAATACCTTCATAGCATTAAATCAGGTCTTGTAACCTGAACTCGGGGAACACATTTCCTCCTCTCCCCAGGCCTGAAGCCCTCAGTCCAGCCAGGCATGCAGGTGCAGAAGAACAGGACCTTCCTGCCTTTGTTCCATTTCACTCTGAATTGGCAGTTATTTCACCCTGGCACTTTCCTTCCTGACTCATACCAAACACACAAACAAGATTTTCCAGTGCTAATTCAGGACAGTCAGTCCATATCATCTCTATTAATTACTGTGACAAGACCAAACACTCCCTGTAGCTACAGTGAAAACTCAGACAAGCCAGCTAAAAGCTGCTGCTGAAGAGGGGGGAAATAAGAAAGGTATTTTAAACTAAAATCCTCTAATATTTACTCATTTTTATTTTTCACTTGGTATAGTAGTGGAAGTTGTGAGCCCTATATAGCAAAAGAGTAAAATATTCCCTTTCTTATCAAAATAAAATCGTTCACACCCCTCACCCATGAAACCCTCAAGGGGGAAGGACGGAGGAACGCAATTCCTGCTGGAGCCTCCTGGGCACATTTAAATGCTGCCCTTTGCAGCAGAGTTTCAGCATTTCTTGCCATCCATTGATCTTTCCTCAGAAGGTGACCAGTTTAACCTTGCCAGTATTTTTTTACTTATTTTATGAGATCTTCAATCCTCCTAGCACTGAGCTCCCAATGAGTGTTCCTAGCCCATCCAGGACATCCTGCCAGCACTCAGAAACATGGGCAGCTATGAGGCATCACTGCTAAATGCCATGGCACTCAGTTAGTTCAAAAACCCTCAGTAAAACAAAGAAAACAAAACGCTAGCATTTATTGTTAATAGAACAAATCAACCAAGAACAGGAACACACCCAGAAAGTGAAACTTCTGGCAAAGGAAACTGGCAGGAGTTTTTATTGCACTTATAAATGATGCAGCCAGGTCATTTTTCAGCCTGTCTGATGAAAGGCAGGAGAACAGAGACATGAAACAACTTACGGTTCATGACAATGTCAAGCACAAGGAGCTCCTCAAACTTTTGCAGGAGTACAAGTAGAAAATGCTTTAATATCAAACTTCAAAACTGAGGGGAAAGGGCTGTTTCTATAGTTTAGAGATCACAATCCAGAAACCTGAGGCTTGCATCCAGATGAGAACAGCAGCAAGAGGCAAGGTTTATTCACAGAAAAGTGACCAGATTATAGAGCCAAGTGTCTCAACACTCACGAACAAACACTCAGTCTTCTGGGCCAACTGGGTTTTTTTCTTACATGGAAAGCATACGCACAGCTAACCAGGACCGGGCTCTGAATCCCAATTCATTCTTTGTTTTCCTCAAAATTTATGAAATAGGAATGATTTCCTTGTCTATTACATATCTAAAATAACACATGTGGCATGATGGTCGGGGAAGCCAACCCAACACTGCTGACACGCCCACACCTTCTTACCACTTGGCATTACCACTGGGGCAGTAGGACAGACAGCCAACATGGGTAGCCAAGCCAGGCAAACCCTAGCAACTCTTCTGCAAGGGTAACTTCCAGCTCCATGAGCACAGGCACACCCAAGACAGTTTCCCAAGCATCAGTGCAGGCCCAAGATGAAAGGGGAACACTTAGCAATGGGAAGACCAGAGAACATCAACTCCATGTTAAGCACTCATGGAGCCACACTGTCAGGGCAGGAACAACATGGAAAAAAACACTTTTCTTAATAATCCAGAGGCAAATCAACACTGGTAGTGAAACTCTAGCTAGGAGATACTTATTCCCATTCCACAACATGGGAAACAAAAAAAACACAAAACAACCCACCTACCAAAAAACCAAAACAGGAGTACTGGAGAGAGAGGGAAAAAACAACCCAAAACCAAAAAAACAACAAAAACCAAAACAAACCACCAAATCAAAGAAATCCATGAACAGATAAGTAGGCGTGCTTATTTGTACTGTTTACCTGCACTGTGAGCACGAGACAGAAAAGTACACAATGTGAGCTTAAGAAACTATACTTTAGGAGTGACACATATGGGCAAAGCACTCTTAACATTTCTGCTACCTAAACTAGAAAATCATTATCACTTTAGAAATGCTGTTCATTTTGCTAAATGAACATTCCAATTACTAGATTCATCCAACGGATCCAATGACAAATCCATCAAAACAAATCGCCATCTTATTTTGAAAACTATTTTACCTCATGGTCTTATTAACTTTCTGAAACAAAGCCTGCTTCTAAACAGTGATGAGATGACCAATTAAAAAATCCAACCTGATGGCAATACGTAGCAAGTGATCCACCTACGGTCTTGAAAAGAAGCTGTAGAGCAGTACAGGACTCTATTATGTTTGAGGATCATGTCAAGTTATGTTCTAAATGAAATTATCCAAAATTCTGAAGGATTTTCCAATATTCTTTTGACATATACCTTTTAAAGATCTTGGAGGTCTAATCTAAAGGGTACAGAGACTTATCTCAATATTTCCCTTCATACAATACAGTACATACAACACACATGTATCCAACAGTAGTTGGGCAACCAGTTAATTTTGACAATTAGAAGAGGGGGAAAAAATGCATGGACCTACAGCAGAGTAATATGGCCCATCTCATGCCCTTCCAGAGGAGACGCAGCCTTCAGGAGAGGGGCAAGGAATTCTTTCTGAAAGCACTTTTCATTGCCTCTTGCATTAGAGCACACAGGCTTAGTTTCTTCAGCTTCAAGGTCCGATAATATTTTCTGGACCATCTCTTTGCAGCAAGGCATTCTGATGTTATTAAGAAGTCTTGCCTCAGAAGACTGAAGTACAGCCTACCTACTGGACTCCATCTCTGTCAAGGAGATGCAGCTGTAATATTTAAGCCAGGATATAATAAGATTGAGCATGCTGCAGACATTTTTTCACAAGCAGGTTGACTTTGAGAAGTAATGCATATTTCGGCACAGGAAAACCAGCCACCTTCCTAAGAGGAAGAAACACCTTATACAGCATACGACGCTTCTACTGCTGAGCCTGCATTTGAACAGCATTCAGTCACAATGGTCTTGCCTACCGAGAACAGCCTAGTGCAGTTTGATCTGAGAGTGGAAGCTGCAGGTAAAGCCATAAGGTCACCACTAAATTTACTTGGTCTTCTGAAAGGGTAAACCATGTTTTACACACAGAGCAAGATTATGACAATGTATCCAAGCCAGCTGATACAATGTGACAGGGTGAATTCCAAAGAAAAAAAATAAAACCAAAGCAAAAGGGAGACAGTCTTCTGCTAAGTGTTCTCTGCCCTGTTTTTCATCTAAGTATTAATTAACAGATCAAATAAAATGCCTTCAGTCGGGCTGCAGTAACTATTTACCTTTATGTGGATAATGCTACACCACATTTCACTTTAGCAAATATATTCCCAGCCTTGCACAGACTTACACTTAACTTTAAGCTGTCCAAACACTGTGTGCCCCTTGGACCAACTCATATCTTGTGACTAAAAAGTGTGCTCTCCACAGAGCTAAGACTACAACTTTCTTGGAGCCAGTTGTTTCTAAACTCATGCAACCACCTATTTTAACTTGTGGGCTTCAATTACCCTAAGTTAGCACTTCAGAAATACATGCTACTAGGAAGCTGAATTTAAAAAAGGAGGGAAAACAATATTCTTTAAAGATTTTACGAAGTATGTACTATAGTTAGAAAAATAATATATTTCTTTATATGCTTTAAACTGGCAATAGATAATGACTACTAACAATCACACATATACTGTTGATATCTGTCAACATACTGAATACTGTAAACAGAAGTCACGTCTGTAGCACCAAGGTGTAAAAGCCAAGCACAACAACAAAAAAGAACATAAATGAAGTAGTCTATGTTACATAAGTCAGCAAAGAAAGTGAAAGAACAAACATCACAGGATACAGTGAAAATATTAAAACCAGATTTACCTATCCCATTTAAATAAAGAGGTAAGAAAATGTGGATCAAATAATGTACATTGTATATATGTGTGTGTGAAGCTTAAGAATGCAAGCCAAGGAACCTATGATTAAAGAGCTCAACAAAAACTAATATGTATTCAAAATGAATAAAATCATTAAAACACACAGACAATCCAATAGCAAAAAAAAAAGTATGATTTTCTCTCTTCAGTCCCTAGCAGCCAATGAGTGAGGAATCCCAGGTTCCCAGCTTAGGTCCTTAAGGAGTACCCCAGCCTGCAATCTATCAGTCAGGCACTTCCAGCCTTCTTTATGTAGATGCTGAGGTACAGCAACTACCAGTGGCTACAATTGTCCCAAGTTCTGTCCCAAGCTGGGCAATGAAACAGTTCAGGTAACAGTACAGCAACTTTTCTTACAGTCTAGAAATCCCCAGCTTACCTAATCAGATCCCTTCTAATATTAAAGCAGTAATAAATTTGATTCAGTCTTAAGGAACAGAAAGTCAGGAAAGCAAAAAGTGAGTGCTGTGTTTCTGCAACCACTGAAGAAGCAAGAATAGCTTTCTTAAAATAAAAACTGCATTTAAAGATCTTTACCAGTCCACTTTGCTTTGCACAGATCAAGAAACCGTATATCCCTTGGCCTGTCTATGAACACTGCTGTAGGCTTACTTTCTCTAATAAGTATTGTCTTCCATTGACTAATTAATTCCAGCATCTATATGGGATTGACACTCATTGCTCATACCAATTTTTTGTAGGTAAGATTTCTTTTGACTATGCAGTAGATGGAGCAAGAGTTCAATTGTGAAGTGCTTTCATAAATTTTCTTTTTTCATATGCATCTTAGGTCCATCACTGGAACAAAGAACTCTAAAAAGTAGTCATCTTTGT
The DNA here is from genome assembly GCA_013389865.1 of Piaya cayana. Lineage (NCBI taxonomy): Eukaryota > Metazoa > Chordata > Aves > Cuculiformes > Coccyzidae > Piaya > Piaya cayana. The sequence goes on along the minus strand of WAAB01003124.1, from coordinate 53,338 downwards.
TCATCTAATATCAAATTAAGAAAAGCAAATTCATAGGTACATAGGTATGACTGCTAAAGGCTACTTAGAGACAGTATTATTCATATTTTCTATATGCATCTCACTGTATCAAATGATTACAATTGCTATTCCTTCTGCAGTCTGATCTTAAGGAGAAAATACTATTTTAGTCCTTCACCAAGCCATGACATTTGCAAGATTTTTTTAAACCACCTTTTAAACCAGCCTTTGCTGTAATAATTGCAAGGGGGGAGAAAATCTGATTACTCTTGGAAAAAAATTACTAAATAAAACCTCAAATGCTTTAAAGAATTCTATTACCTTCAATCAATAATATTATCTGGAATAGAAATATTAGTAAATTACATTACACATGTAATCCATTTGTGGAAACCAACCATATCCTCCATAAGAGCTCGATGTAGCATTTAGCAAGGTAGGACTACTTCTACAGCAAAAAACAGACTCTTCTTAACACAAGACTCTCTGAATTTTTGAGCTATGCCTCTGCTTATTATAAGCAAGGACAGAAACATCTAAGAATTAGAAAGATACTAATATACAACTGAAGCCAAGCATGCACTCTCAAAAGGAATTTCAGATATTTACTGTTTAAGCACAAGTGATTAATTCACACTGCTGCTACACGCACTGCACTACACTCTGCAACTTTGCAATTCTCACACATTAAATTCCTCGTGTAACTACAAAGTTTATGAAGAAAAGTTCTCCCTACAGAGAACATTATAAAACTATGCCCTTTCTAAGTACTTGTTATAAAGCTCTGCTGTTACCTGAGAGAGGAAAGCACAGTAATTTCCCTACAGGGAAAGAAGGAAATGCAGAGCAAGCAAAACATAGTCTAAGTGTTTAAAGCTGTAATAATCCTTTTTGCTAATAATTTCAAGAGCAGCCCCCAAAACAGAAATAACTCACCCACAGCAAAGCCTTTTCTTTACTTCCTTTAGCTTTACAATTGAGATTACTCTCATACTAAAATGCTCCTTGGGATTTATACAAAAGGATATTACTTGAAGGATAAACAGGAGCTACACCTACATAGCTTTAGTAAAGCTTTCTATTGGTTTTGCTTATGTCATTAAATGAGCAAAACTAGAGACGGTCTCAGAAAGGGAGAGAAGCATAAGGAAGTTGGCAACAAGTACGCAAGCTCAAGCACAAAACCATATTATTAAGCAAAACATAGGGGGACAGGAGGGAGGTGGGAGGGCAAGCATGTGATAAGGTAGGAAATTACAGTTATTAAGTAGCCAGCAATTTAATGAACGTGGGTAAACGGAATCTCCAAAAGATGGATATTAGGAAGTATGTAAGGATAAAGTTGTTGTGATGGCAGGTTGCAGACTATCACCAGGGTTAAAATTAAATTGGTCAAATATTTGTGGGACTAAATAAGAAAAAGTGTCTATATGATAACCTTTAACATTAAGACTACAAACAAATGGCCTTTTCCCTTCTGAAAAAGGGGGCTGCTTGGAGACAAGTTAAAGGTGTTTTACTGTTTTTCTTTCACTGTCTTCCTCCTAAGTACTGGGTTAATATAGAAAAGACAAGAACCAAGAGTGAGGAAAGGAGGCAGCTGGCAGGATAGCTTCCAGGAGACCCAAAAATATCACAGTGACTAAGGCTGTGTCTCCACTTACAAGAAGGTACATGTTTTACTGCATCATGAGTAAGGTGTGCATCCTCCTACAGAAGCACAGCAGAGCAGAAGCACTACAGGTTTTACCACCAGGTTAGCCTTGGGCAGGAGCCTTTACAGCAAGCCCTGCTAGAGCCTTATCTATCCAAATCTAATCTATTCTCTCTAACCACAACTCTCTAATGAAGGATACATATCACCTCTTTCTAACAACCTTGCCTAATTTTGTCTCTGCTTGAGATTTTAAGAGTTATCATGCACTAGTATTACTTTATAATACAAAACCAATTACATTTTGTCACAAGTAATATCTTTATCTGTTCTTGCAAAAGACTGCCATGAGCTATCCAGTAACTGAATTTTCAGCTATGCAAACATTGATAGACTACACAAATGCTTTTATCAAAGGTGAAATAAAGTTCTGTCTTAATATTCATATGACAAATAAGTATGCTTAAAACACAGTTTTGCAACACAACTGAAAAAGCACCTTAGGTTGAGTGAATTACAATACATTATAAGTTTGCATATCATTCTCTGCTCTGATTAACATGATTAACATTTTTCTACTGGTGTGAATTCTACAGCCTACATGTTTAAATCGAAAATAGAACTATAACTCTGCTTACTGCCAACACACTACTAGGGTCATGGTGAGCAAGGGAGATACTGATCTGAAGTCATGAACATGTTTCATTGTTTCCTCAGCATAACTCAACTATGTTTATCAACTCTCAGTTGAGAGATCATTAGCGCTATGAACACACACACACACACACACTCCCCCCAGTATTATACTTACTGGTAATTCAAAATGACTGAACAATTTAAAGAATGTACTACCACTCTTTTTCAAGTGCTTCCTTAGATTTGGTATGCAGCTTGGAAATTAAACCAATGGAAACTAGCTAAAGCTTACTGTAACCAAGAGTCCTCTTTATAATACATTGCCAGCCTTTTGAAGAAGTGTGAAGAAAAGCAATCTGTTTTTTTCAAAACACCTTGTATTACTGTACTATGAAAGTGTAAGACTATAACATGTCTTACATTTTTATAAACCACTGCACATTTTAAATAATTTGCACACAAAAGGGCCAGGAGTCACTGCTATGGAGCACCTTTATCATAAGCCACATTAATGCTAGTCAAATGCTAGCCAAAGTGGAGTGGAGATCACTTCCCATTGTGACACCCACAGCCTACACCTAAGATATCCCATAGAGATAGGAATGGCAAGATAAAGGAAGGAAAACTTTTATCCTGGATCCATATACAAACAACCAACAGAATACAAGAACTTGAAAGCATATAGAAAATGCACTCATTCCAGCAAGACAGAGACTGTTTTCTACAATTATTCAAATGATGTAAAGTGACTGTCAATCAGGTGTCCTGGTAAGATGGAGAATTTTAGAAAAATATAATTATCTTCCACTCTACAGAGATGCACAGAAAACCTGTACTTCTGGGTTTTACATAAGCACATTCTATTGATCAATCTTTACAGCCTAATCTGTGGCACTGTTCCACGAGCACATTCAGTTCATTGCTTTAAAGGTTAATTGTAACCCAGCTGAACTAAACTGTGCACCTTACTATGACTCTAAACTTACGTCTTTCTGCATAAATTGGCATTTTCTTTTAAAGTTTACATGAAGAAATCCCTGATAAAACACTGACTTGAAAAAACCCCAAACCAAAAACCAACAAAATACCCAAACAAATTTTCTTGTTTTTTTAAAAAAACCTGCCACCTCTGTTCAAAAAGAAGCAGGATTATGATAAGCACAGAGAGAACTTTAAATTCTCCTGCCTTAAATTATTTTACTATCATAGCTACGGTGTGTTTGATCACTAGCTAGAAAAAAAAAAAGACAAAACAAGGACAGGGAAACACACCTTAGAAACAAGGACCATCTTATCCTCTTGGAACTTTTAACCTTAGATTTGCCAGGATGCTGATCAAAACTGTCTAAGCTGCATTACTACATACAGATATGAAGTCTTAAATAGACCTTGATATCTCAGCAATCTTTTCATTTAACTATTTTACTTATTTATTCACAGAAAAAAACCACAAAGGAGACATTTTCTTTCTTAGATGAAATACAACTGGCCCAACTTAAAGTTCAGTTTAGTGTTGAGCAGAGACAACACAAAAAAGATCTTAACTTGGAATGTGAAAAAAGCAGAAAAATGTTAACAATTAAGCAGGCTTGGTAGTTAATGTGGAGAAAGAACTCATTAAAACTCTGATCCATTATTTTCATTAAACTGAATTACGTGAATATTTCAGTTGAACTTTCCTGCTTTCACAGTTGTTTTCAGAAATATTTAACTGTGGACAATCTTTCTTCTTAGTTTACAATTACCTAGTGGGAGTAAACATTTGAGAATAAAGATCCAGAAAAAAATGTAAGTGAGGATACCTTTTTATTGTGATTCTGAAATTCCAGAACAATTAATAACTGAAACAACCTAAAAAAAAGCAAGCATTGCATTTCTAACAACAAAAAATTAACAGATGGTGTCATGACCACAACACAAATAAGCTAAGTTTGAAACATGTCACTATCTATGGTAACTTACAATTAGTATATTTAAGGTGAAGCACAGCACATAAACCTATATGCAAAAAAAAAGTTGAAGCTACTAAAAAATAATATGTAAAGATAAGCAATAAAATGCTTTCCCAGGGAGGTTATTCTCCCTCTGTACTCGGCACTGGTGAGACCGCTCCTTGAATACTGTGTCCAGTTCTGGGCCCCTCAGCACAAGAAGGATGTTGACGCTCTGGAGAGTGTCCAGAGAAGAGCAACGAAACTGGTGAAGGGGCTCGAGAACAGGCCTTATGAGGAGCGGCTGAGAGAGCTGGGGCTGTTTAGCCTGGAGAAGAGGAGGCTGAGGGGAGACCTCATTGCTCTCTACAAATACCTGAAGGGAGGTTGTAGAGAGGAGGGAGCTGGCCTCTTCTCCCAGGTGTCAGGGGACAGGACAAGGGGGAATGGCCTCAAGCTCCGCCAGGGGAGGTTTAGGTTGGAGATTAGGAAGAAGTTTTTTACGGAAAGGGTCATTAGGCACTGGAATATGCTGCCCAGGGAGGTGGTTGATTCGCCTTCCCTGGAGGTGTTTAAGTTACGGGTGGACGGGGTCCTGAGGGACATGGTTTAGTGTTTTGTGGGAGTGGTTGGACTCGATGATCCAGTGGGTCTCTTCCAACCCGGTGATTCTGTGATTTGAAAAATTTGCTCAAACTCTAAAGTTCTCATCAGGCCAACTTGTAAGAATCTTCTCTTAGGGCTTTAGTTGTACCACAGATTTCTGGCTCTCTTTTTTACAGGACAGCTTCTTAATGAATACGCTCTACTGCAGAAGTGTTTAAAGTTCTCTCTCAAACATCAGTAAGATATTAAGGCTAGGTCTATACTAAATTCTGGCAACAAGGTAACAAACTTTGCAAGCGGTAATACTATCCACTGGTTAAGAACATAATTCTACAGAAATCACTGTATCTGCACTTTAAAAAGTAGTTTCATTTTTCTTCTATTGATATCAATTGGAAGTTAGAAGGAGCTCCCTCTGCTAAACAACAGCAATCGTGATGGTAGAAACACTAATTTCCAGAAATACTTGGGTGCCACAGGAATAAAATAAAATCGTGACTTACTGATGATTAAAACATGCTAACTGCAGACTTAGAAAATTTAAAAAGCTATGCTAATATAAACAGTAGGTCTGCAAAATCAGAAAAATACAATGGTAGAGGCCTCACTGATAACAAGAGCTCCAAGCAACACAATTCCCTTGTTCTGTTTCAGCATTTAAACCCACTGACCATGTAAGTACAGTTTTCAGAACATCAACTACAAACAATCTAACTCTATGCTTGTCTATGGACCTCAAATTAAATTACACTAGTGGTACAATCAAACCACGTTAACTCTTCTCTGAGCTTTAACACTACACCCCTGTATGACTACAAATGCCTAGAAAGAATGCTGAAGTGTGAAGCTACATTTTCACTCATGTTCCAAAATATTTCTTTTTACAGAAGGAAAATGAAACTACACATCTGTATCACCTGTTCCATGACTCTACTACTCAGAGAAGGTTAACTTCAAAATTGATAACACACTTAGTAATAAAAAGAACCTTGCTCTTCCCATGCCTAGCACTCTAGCCAAATGTGTTGTTCCCCACAACACAAGAGCTTGCTCAAGAGCTGAACCAAAACAGCAACAAAAAAGGTCTACATTGAGAAAATATACACCTTCAAAATCAGATTAGGAGAGCATACCCTGTTCTAACAACTCAAGAAAACATAAACCCCAATGTTGTATTTGCAGTCAAGAAAAATAATCTTATAAGAAAAAAAATACAGGCAGCCTCCACTTTACTAAAGCACATCATTTGTTGATAAGATAGATACAGATGTACTCTTGAACCCATAAGGCTTGGAAACTAGGCCATTCATCTGCTTAAGGCACTGAAAGAAAGAATTCTTGTCAGATACTTTCTCCCACATCCCCTCTGTCCAAATAAAAAACATTTGTTCTTATTGTGCAAAAGCAACTCCAGAAAAGAAAAAAAAATAGGAAGAAATTAAACATGGTGTAATTATTATTCCCCCAACCTGACTACTTAGTCCCATCCTCTTATCTCTTCCCCTGTTAACTTCTTTTCCCGCTCTTTGAAATGCAGCTGTCTACTTGCCTCTGGTACCATAAAGTCATCCTCAACCACACCCACTTCAGCTGGCATCCAAGATATCACCTTTCTCTCACTAACCTGCAGATCAGTGTGCGTGTGTCAAAATTAATTATTTGTATAAAAAAGCAAATCACATGATCCCCCTCTAGTTCTTAATCCTTCTGATCAGGCACTGGCTAGGTAAGACAAACCACAATTCCCATATTCCTCCTCAACTCCAGCCAGCGTTATCACCCAGCACTCCTGCCTTTTCTGTTCCTTCTTCCGCCATAAAAATGCAAGACCTCTACAGTAAGCAGAATTAATAAACTTTTGTGTGTCCAGCAAGTAGAAAGCAAAACAATACCTTAAAACATAGCTAGACACCACAGAACAAATAAATAATAATTGCTTCACAATTAACAGCAATATCCTCAAAAGATTAAATTACACTTATCATAGAAAAAAAACCCACATTCTTATGCCTAAGAGGTCCTTGCATCAGAAAAAAGAAACTACAGCATTCTCATTTTTATTAATTTTACTAAAGCAAACAGTACACAGCCAATTGTTGATGCCAGTCTTTTCTTACATAGAGCTCGCAAAAAAATAAGAGAATGTACTACCGACACATTTCTTTTGCCTTAACTCAGGAAACCCATTCCACAATATAATGTCACAACACAATCTAGTATGAAGGAAGAAACATAAAAGTACTTCTTTTCTCAATTAATACCAACTCAGTGACAAGAGCTACTCTAGCTCAAAGCTGGATTCCTGTCCCTGTCAGCAGAGATGGGAAACTTATTTCACCCAAACTAACCCCAACAAGTGTTTGAATGCACCAAAACATTACCTACCACAACCTATGTAAAACATTATCAAGAGGAAGCTGTAAACAGCTACATTTACAAAATCAAAACACAGGAACTTATTATTTCCAATACTACTCTTACCTCTCACTTGAAAAAAATAAATCTAGTAACAGGAATGAAAACACTACCGTGCTGCCTCCACCCATTAATTTCCTCAAGTTTCCCAATAAAACTTTCAATAGGAATAAGAATTTGACAATCATGTTCTATTTTGTTTCCTTAAATATAGCTTTCATGAAAGAGAAATAGCACTTCCAGTGAAAAATATTTATGGACATGTGCTAGAAAACAGCACTAGATGCAAAGAAGAGCAAAAAGGAAAAGAAAAAAAAAAGGGTGTGAATTCCTGTAACAGCCCTATCAGTTATACATATACTGCCTGCTTCACAACCACTATTTCCCTCCACCTGTTGTTTGTGCTTTGCTAGCGGTCCCTGTGCATTTCACTCTAAGCCTTCTGGTAAGACCTTATCAAGTAATCTGCTGCATGATCTTATCACTTCTAGACTATTTCCAAAAGGTGTTGTGGGATAAAAGGCACAAAGTATTATAGAAATATGCACATTTTTCACCTATCCCATTGAGAATTCTCATAATTCCTCAAAGAATGTACACACTTAGGTTAGATGCTATATCCAATTATTGTAATATTTTTCTTGTCAAATGATAGAAGACAAGTTTGCAAACTTTCTGAGAAAAGCGTATGTTGAAATTTTATTTATTTTCTATTTTGAAGAGCACTGAAAGCAGCTGCCAAGAGACAGAGGGTGGCAGTGGTAGGATAGTTCCTCATGACTTCATGCAACGACCTCACACCACGTGCAAAGTGCAGCTGGATGCATACATAGGTTTGTACTCAGAACCATCAATCATCTCTCACCAGGATACAGGGCTCTACTCTGTCCCTTGAGAGTCACACAATGGAGCAACATTGCTGAAATGGCCACATCTATGAGATGGAAGAAAACAGCGCTCTCCAGAATATCACCATTAGCTGCAGAACTTGGGAGAGCTTCTCTAATACACGTACTCAGTTATTGGAAATATGCACTACAAAGAAGGAATTTTTTACTGGGTCAAAGCCACACATTCTTCCACTGCTAACTTTTCACTCTGTCCAATACCTTCTTCCTTCAGTTGCAAGTTCTTACTAAATCAGTTACCCAGAGCCTAGTAGCTAAACTCTGCGCATAGAGACCCATCAGTATAAACACTTTCCCAGTCCATTAGTGTTTATTTGCAAGAGGAAGTACATTAAAAGTAAATTAAAAGTCTTACCTCACCCTGACAGAGTCCATTGCAAATCAAGGAATGCTGTTGTTGGTGCAGACAGCAATGGACCACCTCTTCCTCTGTCCCACATTTGTCACTTCAGCAAAAAACCTTACATAAGGGAGACCACGAGGGGCACAGATGGCTTCCCAATGCTCCCCGACAGGCAGAACAGACAACTTGCTCAAGAACTCTGCTTCAAAACCAGCAGATGCCATGAAAATGGCAGTACCAGAACTACTTGGTGCAGACCTGGGAACTAACTACCACACAGCTTTTTACTGTTTATATGACTGGAGAATTACATTCATTAGCACTGAGTTACAGACATGTCGAGATCTTCAAGGGCAAGGGTGCAATTCTGAGTATTTTGACATCCTGTACTAACTTGGGGTTTCTTGGATATCCAAATCCACTCTCTGAAATAATAATAATAAAGTAACAATAAAATAAAATATCTGCAGGTGTCAAAATACAGCATTCAAAGTAGCACAATATTTGCTAAGTGATCTACTAACACTTTAATTGAAGTTTTCATGCTGTAGAAGCTGATGACATTTGAGAATATTCCCATTTGCCTGTGTAAATTTACTTTGCAAGTCTTAGATACTATATTACTGGATACATGCAAAAATATTTCTTAGCCCTTCCTGTCATCTATCTCCCACCTATGTTCCTACATATATTTGAAATGCAGACTCATGAGTAACATGTATCACTCAAACCTGGCCTTTGTATTTTAATTAAATCTAAACTTTCATTTTCATCTCAAGGACTTACTTTCATTCTGACACTAATACAGCACTCATAAGGCCACAAAGAGTAAGGACAGACGAAACGCATCTACTTGCTTTAACTAATAACCAGGCAAATACTGCTATGTCGACTAAACTTCCACTAAGCAACTGATACTAAAAGGTCTTTATAATACAGACAGTGAGCTAGGGTTTCACTTCTTTAGTTATATTATCTCATTTTTGTTATCTCTGCCTTCCAAATCCTCTTCATATATTCAAATTTCATACAAGTCAGTAACCTATTCAGCACACACTGCTGCTTTGCCTCATACAGCAATAAATATAACAACCTGCTGTTGGTCAGAACCTCTACAGACTGATGCAATGCAAACGAGTGCCTTCTCCAACTCATCAAGACATCTTCCTTTATTTCTTATTGACTGCTTTCCATCCAAGTAGAAGTTGGGTGTGATTGCATATATTAGACTTTGTGTGACTTCCTTTTCCCCTCTCGTGCCTCCCACCACCTTCCCAAAGGCAACTAATTATGTCTTCTAATGATGACGTGTAATGATGTTCTTCACTATGACAGCAGTGAGGTACTGGAACAGGTTGTCCACGGAAGTTGTAGATGCACCATTACTGGAGATGTTGAAGGTGAGGATGAAAGGGGCCTCGGGCAGCCCGATGTAGTGAGAGGTGCCCCTTGCCCATCGCAGGGGATGGAACGGGATGATCTTTAAGGTCCCTTCTAATCCAAACTATTCTACGATTCTATGCCTTACACACATTCCAAACATAATTCTTTTAATACTGGTCTTCCATATCTTTTAATATTGGTCTTCTCACCCAAGATGAAAATTTCATATCTCATCTATTTAAACAACTGCCACCGATGGACAGGACCAGACACGGTCCACGATTTTTCAGATATCTTGCGTATACAGCCAACCATAAGCAAACCCAGCTATTTTCTGCGGATAGACCACCAAAAGGGATAACAACGCTAGGCTCCCGCTCTATCTGAAGTCCGGGCGGAGCAGAGTAAGAGCAAAGACGTTTCAACAGAGCACAAAGGAAGATACAAACAACCATCTCGGGAGCTGCCAAGGACACGACGACGGCCTCCCTGGGCCGCCACACAAAGCAAAACGGAGAAAAGGGACGCAGCGACGCCGGGGGCCACCTCCGAGGTGGCGGGCGAACAAAGAGCAAGCGCGGTGTGACGCCGGACAGGGCGAGACGGGGCCGGGCGCCAGGGACACCCGCGCCCGGGGGTTCCCGCGGGCAGTCCGGCACGAACAGGGTCCGCTGGGCGAGGCGGGGAGCGGGGCCAGGACGCGGGGGGGAAGCGGCGGGGCCTCGGGCCCAGGATGCGGGGAGGCCGCGAAGGGCCGCAGCGGGGCCGGCCCGGGGGCAGCTGCCGGGCCCGGCATGGGGAAGAGGTTTGGGGGGTGTGTGCGGAACTCACGTTCTCGGCGTCACGCTCGTTGACGGTGGGCAGCGGCGTGCGGGTGGACATGTTTGCGGGGCCCTGGGGAGAAGGGAAGCAGAACCAGCAGCCGCGCTATGCGCCCCCCGCCATGGCCCGCACGGCGCTCCTCCCCTCGCGCTCAGGTGAGCGCGCGGCGGCGCAGCGGCGGCCCGTGCGGACCCGCCCCGGCTCGCCCCGCCTCCACAGGAAGCGGCGCGGGCGGGCGCGGCAAAACGCGGGTCGGCGCGGGCGGGCGCTAAGGGGTTGGCGTTGAGGCTCCCCGTGCTGGTGGGATGGGGAGGCGAGCCAGCCCTCGTAAGAGTGTAGAATGGTTTGGGTCGGAAGGGACCTCAAAGCCTATCCGGTTCTAACCCCCCGGCCATGGGCAGCGACACCTCCCACCGGACCAGGCTGCCCTAGACCCCATCCTGCCTGGCCTGGAACGCCTCCACGGATGGGGCAGCCACAGCTTCTCTGAGGAGCCTGAGGCAGCGACTCACCACCCTCATCGTGAAGAAATTCTTCCTAATGTCTACTCTAAATCTTCCCCTCTCCAAGCCATTCTCCCTCATCCTATCGCTCCATGCCCTCATAAAAAGCCTATTCCCAGCTTTCCTGTAGCCTTTTTAAGCTGCTCTGAGGTTTCCTCGGAGCCTTCTGCAGGCTGAACAAACCCCAACTCTCAGCCTGTCCTCGCAGCACAAGGGCTCCAGCCCTCTAATCATCTTTGTTACCTTCTCTGGACCCCTTCCAACAGCTCAGTATCCTTCTTACATTGAGGATTCCAGAACTGGGCACAGTACTCCAGGTAGGGTCTCAGGAGAGCAGAGGGACAGAATCACCTCCCTCAACCTGCTGGCTACATTCGCCTTTGGGGCGCAGCCTTCATCCTGCCAGGATGGGGGTGGCTCGGGAGGAGGCCAGGGGGACTCGGGGAGTCCCGGAGTGACACAGAAAGTCCTGAGTTGGAAGGGAGCCATAAGAATCATCGAGCCCAACTCCTGTCCCTGCATAGGACAATCCCAACATTCACACCATGTATCTGAGGGCATTGTTCAAATGCTTCTTGAATATCATCAGGTTTTGTGCCATGACCACTTCCCTGGGGATCCTGTTCCAGTGCTCCACCATCCTCCAGGTGAAGAACTTTTTCCTCATGTCCAGCCTAAACTTCCCCTGGCACATCCTCCTGCCATTCACTTGGGTCCTGTCATTGGTCATGTGAGATCGTTTCCTGCTCCTCCTCCTTTGCTTGTGAGGAAGCAGTAAAATGCTATGAGGTCCCCCCTCAGTCTACTCCAGGCTGAAGAGACCGAGTGACTTTAGCCACTCCTTGTATGAGGAGTCAGAGTGGATCGCCACAGGGACTCAACCACTGCCAGGAGTCAGCCTTGGAAAGGGCAGTTGGGCAACCCCATCCACCTCCCACACAGCTCTGTGTCCACAAGTCACAGGCTTTCCAGAGCCTAGTAAACTCCTCTGTCAGCATCTGTGCAAATCAAGCTGTTCACTCCTGTGCCTGAGCCAGCCAGCCTCCTTTACCCACTTGAAGCTGAAATCAGATCAACAAGACTCTGTGCAACTCATCTCTCCACTCATGTCTGACCAGCACAGAGTCCTTGAACACTTAACCGATGACCTCATGTACTTAAAATTAGAACCATACACACAGTTTCGTCTTTGAGAAGTTACTAGTGTTTACATGACAGCAGCTTTCGCTATAAAACCAGCCAAACCCTTCACCAAATTATAAAAATAATCTGTAAAAATTAAAAAAACCCTCTCCTGCACCAAAACCAAACGGAAAACAATGTGCCTGAATTTCTACTGCAATGTTTCAACAGATTTTTGTAGCTAAGGCTGTAAACATTTTCGTAAATGCTGTAAGCACTATCCTTATTCTGAATGATTTTCCTTATTAAAAATACTTTGGAAGGCATGTGATGGGTTGTGTATCTATCTCCAGGAAGCCATTAGGTGCTCGTGAAAGGGCATGGATTGTTATTAAATAAGTTTATTACCTATAAACTGGTTATATTTATAGGTTATATATATATATATGCATCTACATGTATAGGCAAACACACTAAAAGAGTATACTTAGTTCTAGCTGTGCTAGTTTGGGTGTGATTCAACAAATGCCCCCAGGTCCTCAGCACTGGTCCACCAACAGTGGAGTTTTGCAGACGACTGGGAAAACAACTCTTCCTCTGCAGCTGATGCAGGCACAGGCAGAGAATATCCCCATGTAGAATGAGTGGTGTGACTGGACTCGCTCTTTGCACATTCAGCATTATGTTGCTCTGAGCATGCATGATTTGTCTTTCTGGAATGATAGAGGTTCCTAGCTGGTCCTTAGCCCAAAGCCTCCCAAATCCTTGCACAGGCCTCTGTGGACTCTTAGCTCTTTCCTTACATAGCTGGCACCACTGACTGCAAGGGAAATTTCAGGATCTTTCATTTTTCTGGGAACAAAATAATCCAAGACTGTGTTTGCTCAGGGTAAACAGCCACAGTCTAGCCAGCATGCCAAAACAAGTTTGTTGACAAACTGGATATGAACCCAGTTTGGTTGCTTAGCTCATGAAAATGCATTCACTTTTACCCCAAATAAGACCAAGGCTGCATCTCGAGCTCTGCATGGGGCCTGACTCTACAGCTCTACTTGGTCAAAATTCCCACTGATGCAGCCTGTTGTGGTTTGGATTTGTGTATGTGCTTGTGGTCAGAGAAGAAAGGACTAAGGAAAAGCTTAGAAAGACTTGCTGCCTTAAAACTTTTGTTATATGAAGATGTTTTGGTCAGTGATTCAAAAGGCAACGTTGGTTCATCAGAAATTAAAAGTGTAATAAGGTAATAATTCTTGTTATCTGAAGATTTGTTTTGCAATTATTTTGTCCATGGTTGTTACTGTTATCAGTTTTCATGTTTATAAGGTCACTGATTCATTTAATAGCTCGGTTTAATGCTATTTGGTTGTTTCTACAAGCCTGTAGTCTCCCCTGAATGAGAAAAATGCAGGGATGGCAGCTTAGGAGCTGTGTGAAAAGAAAGTGACTACAGATATTGCCCTGTGGTCCCCTGGCTGCTCTCCAAAGAGAAGGAACAGAAGACGGGCAAATGGCTGAGCACAAAAATGGCCTGGAAGAGGATGCTCTAAACTATCTGAGACCTGCACTAGAATATGCAGAGAGTTATTCTTCTGTCAAGCAGCACTATGTAAGTTGCAGAGCACAGGCAGGGCTTGACTGGCAGTAGCAGTACAGCCTTAGTGGCTGCAGAGGGGTATGAACAGCAGGCAATAAGGGGAAGGGTGGCATTTTGGGAAGGCAGGAGCTAGCAGGTGTGTTTTTCTGGGGATCCATGTTTTGAGGGGCTGGGGGGCCAAGGCTCCTCACATCAGAAATGAAAAGAACAGACTTGAATCAATAGAAAGATCTGTGTAGCAGTCGTGTTCTTTTACCGTGAGCTCTGAGAAACTTGCATGGGCTCCTGCTTGAGTCTGGACACGTACCCAGTTGGTTTGTTCATGGCTGGCTGTTCAGGCAAAGAGAGAGGATGCAGAGTGCAAGACTTAAGCTCTTATACCATTGTCATTCTGAAACGTACTCATTCTCTGCATTTTTGTCAGAAATAACATGTTTACTTATGACTAGACAACTTTGTTTACTGATGAAAATAAGGTGTCAGATAGTTTTGTAGTCACTTGTCCCTCCCAAGGGGAGCTCCACCAGTGAGTCAGCTGGAGCTTTGCAGCACACAGTTCATTTAGTGACTAGCTTGAACTTCAGTGCCAGAATGGTGGATGTTCCACCATCTTAACAGCAACTTAATCCTATCCACAAGAATTGTAGTACCGATTTCAGGCACTAACTTGAATGAAACCTTTTCCCACAATTTTCAAATTCTGTTCTCAACAGCAAAAGGGTGAGAGGTTCAGAAATAATGTAGGAACAGTGGGCCACCAAGATATAAATAAAATAAAGCAAGACTTTGTTGCCTTCCATTGCACTAGGACTTGTGGAAAATTAAACAAAGGACTTGGCAAATCTGTAAGAGTAAGATAGCTCCAGCTGCATGTAAAAAGACTGCAACAGCCTTTTGGTCTCCTGAGGTCATTACAAACTATGGATACAGGACTCCATGGATTATTTACTTCCATGAGGTACATGGGACAAAATTATATGTACTTTGAATATGTAATTTGCAAATATATTATTAGTTACATTCAAGATTCTGATTTTGTCATAAGAATCATTAGAAACTACAGTTTTGATGAAAAGTTACATAATGTATAATTTATCCCAAATAATTTAATATTCCAAGCAAATGAGCATCTTTCTTACATTTTAATAGGAACACATATCTCCTGTGACTATTCAAAGTTTGTAATACTTTTAACATGTCCAAATTGGTCTCAAGGTCAGTTGTGCTGAAATATGTCCCTTATCGTAGTTAAGTTTGTGTCTTCACATCTTCTGAGCAACTAGAGATTTTCATATTTTTAATGCCACTATGAGGAACTGCCATAAGAATGTCCATGTAAGAAATTCATATGAAAAGAGTAAATAAAAGCAGAATTTGTCACTGATCAGTGTGGATCTCTGGGAGGAGTGTAGTAAAATCATAGTACAACTTGGTAGTTGAGCTTTCTTGCGAATCCCCGAGGCCTCTAAATGGTATCAGCAAATCTATTTCACAGAATGAAGATGCCTTTAAAATATTTGGGTTGCCAATGGTCTGAAGAATTCAGTAAGGATGTTTACTCTGTCCCTGGGTGTGCTTCTGAGGGCCTGAAAAAACAGAGGGTGTTACAAATTGTTCCTACATTGCTAAAGATCTGTCTCTTAACAATCATTGCTAAAATTAACAAGTTTCAATTGTTTCCTTCAGCTTTGATATCTCATCTTGCTTTTGACATCCCCAGCCTCTACAGCCACAGCCAACTTCATCCCACAATTAAAGGGTTAAAAAAGAAAACTAGAAAGCCACTGTGGCACTGATGTAGAACCACAATGAAACCTGGGGCAATGGCAACTGCGTGAATTTCAGCCCTTGTTTTCATTTACTGCGGTCTTTTTTGGCTGTTTTGTCTTTCAATAGTGTTTTAAACTTGTTTTTTAAAAATCTCATTTTCTTTTTTTCCTTTCGGTAGCTTGGGTTTAGATTAAGTATATTGGCAGAGGAGGCAAGCCATGAATAATTTCCATGCATGAATACTGACAATATCTTTTATGATATTTAGGTTTTGGAAATATTAACATTCTTAGAAAAGACTGTATAAGAGTAATAACAATTAAATCACAGTTTAGCATGTTGGAAATTTCTATGATGTAATGCAATATCTTGGTATCCCTTTAAAATGAAAATATCTATTATGAAAGCATACGTAGTAATATAACTATTTAAAGCAGTTATTTACGTGAATCCTATCACAACTCTATCTATCTGAGCTATCACATAAGCCACCATAACGCACTACTGCACTAGACTTGTGAAGCTGAGAAGCTTCTCTAGCTGTTGCTCAGCTGTAGATCTGAGGAGTGGAGGGACTAAATGGTTTAATGGTCTGTCCAGGAACAGTGAGGAAGCCAGGGGCAAAGGAGACAGCAGACTTTCTATAAATAGTCCTTCAGGGCCATCTGGGTACAGATTTAAAACCAGCTTTAGATAACCCCAGGAGATGGGGCAAGACAGCAGAAAGCCTGCAACAAGATGCCATTGATCTTCAGAGGGCCATCAGAGACCAAAGGTGGGGGAAGAGTTGGGAAAGGCAATTAACCTAAGTGGTCACAGATGTTCTCACTCTACATCTGCCCTCTGCAGACTTCAGTGGTGTGGTTTCTGTGGAAACAGAAACTGTGGTAAGTGGAGCTACTATCCCTCACAGGATCTAATTTTTCCAAAGACATATTCTACAGTAACGCAATGAGAGCTTGTTGACGCAAAAAGGTGCAAAGCTATCCTGCAGCAGCATTGCATATTCCGATCCAAACTAGAACAGCTTTTGATCTTGGAATAATTTCAGGTTTTGACGTAAATTAATCCAATAAATTTTTCTGTGACAGGGAACTCTCTAACTATTGCAAAGAGCCTGTGTATTCCTCAGTGATGTGGCGTTAGCTACAGCTGCCTTTCCTCTCCCTGTTTTAAGGTGACCAAGAAATGGGCTATAAATTAAGCTTTTAAGATAATTTCTTTCCTTAAGGTTGAACTAAACTCCTGACTGCAAGATTTAAGCATGTGTGCGTGTATGTCTGAGTGACTTTATTTACTTATTTAGGACAACTTTTCTTTTACTATTTTTTCTTATTTTTATAATAACTTATTTGGTTAAGATACATTGTTGAAGGGATTTGGTTTCATTTTTTACTGAGTCATTCTGCCACTTCAGAGGCTTAAAATGGCTTGGGATTTTGTGTACTTCCCCTCCCCCTTTCCATCCCTCACACACCTCCCCCCAAAAAAAGCAGCCTCTTTACTTTGTTTTTTGCTGACTGTGCTAAACTGGCAGAATAGCCTTGAAGATAATTGACAAAATGACAGGATAGAATAAAACGTTGGAAGGAAAGATCTGACACAGGCATTCCTGGACTTTTCAACAGTTAAGCCACAATGGCTGGTTGAAATGAACACATTATTCCCACAAGAGAAAATAAATTTTATCTCTCCCAAAATTTATATGTGGAACAAAATGGCAAACAAGCGCTTACTGTTGAGTTGTACTGACAGTGTCTTACAGCAGGCTGTGGACTAAGCTGAATCTACCCCGCCTTCTCCAAGGTTATCAGGAGCAAAGAAAGGCCATCTGGACCTCCTGTAACAGTCACTGAGCCTGAGCTGGCAATAACCTCAGCTGCAATAGCTTCAGCGATGGATTTAAAAGGATGGATTCTAGAAGTCTCCTTTAAAGAGTTCTAAGGGGGTCTAAATGACCAGATGAGAGTGATAATAGCAGCAGGGTTCATTTTGCATTGACTAAATGACTTCATAAAACTAACACCCTGAAGTTAGGCACAGGGAGAGGAAAAAGGACCTTATTCTGAGTTACCTTGTTCCCCCTAAGATGTGTTAACTGACCATATGGCGCCGTAGTGTGCCATTAGTACCCTCGTCTTGCAGAATCACATCATCATCCTTTTCCAGACCATGAAGGGAGGGTGCCTGGAAACAGACAAGAGAGCACAGCAAACAACAAAAGAAGCACGTTGTTAGACTTTACTTTTTAAGTTAGCCAGAGAATTAAGAAACAATGTTAACCCGATTTCCAGAATGAGCTAAAAATAAGCCAAAGGGTTTATTTTTAGATGTACCAAGCTATCCAATAACAAATCAGCTTTATGACATGTAGGAATAGGATCCAGATTCTGATTTTGGTTATATTGCTGGAAGTTTTCCATTGGCTGCAAAGATAATCAGTAGTTTCACCAAAGTAATTTGATCAGAGTTTGATCACAGATCTATTGCTCCTTGATATGATGCACTTACACTTATGTTTTAGTGGAAAAATAATTATTAAAGAAAAATAGAAGTATCATACTGAACTACCTCACAGCTTTTTTTGTTTTAAATTATTTTAAGTGTTTTGAATGAACAGTGTGATATGTTTGCTAAGCATTATTGTGCATCATATAAACATATAATATCAGGAATGCTATTTTCACCTTTACCCACAGCATGATAATGACGTATCTGCAGTGGGATGAAATGCAACACTGTATTTATTAAAGGTTATGGATTCAGTTTGTATTTCATGTTGTTAGGTGATACGCTGCTTCTTGATCACTGTTCAAATCTGTCAGGGGTTCACCATGGCATGTTCTTATCTGATATCTGGTATGCATTTACTGCTACAGAAAAAGCTGTTCCCCTCTGTAACTCATCAACTTAGTTTAGAGCTGGTGAAAATGGTCTGTGATGATGCCAATGCTTACCAGAATGGAAGGAAAAGTCAGTCTTTGTTCTGGGAAAACCTATTCAAAACTTGGCTGAGCAGTGTTTGTGATAGTGATGTAAAATGAATTAAGGATATCTAGCTGAAATAATAAGTCCAGCACCTTTTAGGAGCACTGAAAAGCTGACTAAAATATCTTAGAATTACTTTAGTAAACTAATGTTTTATTTATGATAATGTTCCTTTCTTTTTCCTGAGGTCTGATGCAGTTGCGATGAAGTATGGGACAGAAGCTCTCATTGGAGTACCAAAACATTTTCCTGTATGGCTTGCAAGTCCATTTTTGAGAGTGCCAAAGTTTATTTCAGTTGCAAACCTAATATATATATATAAATTTTTGTCAGGTTAGATTTGTGTCTCAAGCCTAAGTTTTGGCACTGTTCCTTGATTGCCAATATTTCCCCTGCAGAATTACATGGAAAATCCACTGGATCAAAATTAAAGGCCATCTGCTCAGTTTTTATTGAGCTCTTACTAGAAACAGAACTTGCAGTAGTTGAAATCCTGAGCAGCTAAGCACGCACCCTTCTCTTCGATTTCCATAGAAGTAAGTATGTAAGTAAGCTGAGTAAGGACTGGATGCAGCTCCTGCTTCTCTGTCAGGACTGCTGACATGAACAAGTGGGAGGCAATTTGAGCTCTGTTGAGGACGGACTTCAGGAGCTGGTCCATTCTTCTTTCACACAGATGGGAGTGTCACAGCGTGCTTTCCTACCTAATCAGTCTCAACACAGAATTGCATAACTCAGCCTGTTTTAAGCTTTTAACCAGGGTGTAGGAATTCAGAAAAAAANAAACGTTGGAAGGAAAGATCTGACACAGGCATTCCTGGACTTTTCAACAGTTAAGCCACAATGGCTGGTTGAAATGAACACATTATTCCCACAAGAGAAAATAAATTTTATCTCTCCCAAAATTTATATGTGGAACAAAATGGCAAACAAGCGCTTACTGTTGAGTTGTACTGACAGTGTCTTACAGCAGGCTGTGGACTAAGCTGAATCTACCCCGCCTTCTCCAAGGTTATCAGGAGCAAAGAAAGGCCATCTGGACCTCCTGTAACAGTCACTGAGCCTGAGCTGGCAATAACCTCAGCTGCAATAGCTTCAGCGATGGATTTAAAAGGATGGATTCTAGAAGTCTCCTTTAAAGAGTTCTAAGGGGGTCTAAATGACCAGATGAGAGTGATAATAGCAGCAGGGTTCATTTTGCATTGACTAAATGACTTCATAAAACTAACACCCTGAAGTTAGGCACAGGGAGAGGAAAAAGGACCTTATTCTGAGTTACCTTGTTCCCCCTAAGATGTGTTAACTGACCATATGGCACTGTAGTGTGCCATTAGTACCCTCGTCTTGCAGAATCACATCATCATCCTTTTCCAGACCATGAAGGGAGGGTGCCTGGAAACAGACAAGAGAGCACAGCAAACAACAAAAGAAGCACGTTGTTAGACTTTACTTTTTAAGTTAGCCAGAGAATTAAGAAACAATGTTAACCCGATTTCCAGAATGAGCTAAAAATAAGCCAAAGGGTTTATTTTTAGATGTACCAAGCTATCCAATAACAAATCAGCTTTATGACATGTAGGAATAGGATCCAGATTCTGATTTTGGTTATATTGCTGGAAGTTTTCCATTGGCTGCAAAGATAATCAGTAGTTTCACCAAAGTAATTTGATCAGAGTTTGATCACAGATCTATTGCTCCTTGATATGATGCACTTACACTTATGTTTTAGTGGAAAAATAATTATTAAAGAAAAATAGAAGTATCATACTGAACTACCTCACAGCTTTTTTTGTTTTAAATTATTTTAAGTGTTTTGAATGAACAGTGTGATATGTTTGCTAAGCATTATTGTGCATCATATAAACATATAATATCAGGAATGCTATTTTCACCTTTACCCACAGCATGATAATGACGTATCTGCAGTGGGATGAAATGCAACACTGTATTTATTAAAGGTTATGGATTCAGTTTGTATTTCATGTTGTTAGGTGATACGCTGCTTCTTGATCACTGTTCAAATCTGTCAGGGGTTCACCATGGCATGTTCTTATCTGATATCTGGTATGCATTTACTGCTACAGAAAAAGCTGTTCCCCTCTGTAACTCATCAACTTAGTTTAGAGCTGGTGAAAATGGTCTGTGATGATGCCAATGCTTACCAGAATGGAAGGAAAAGTCAGTCTTTGTTCTGGGAAAACCTATTCAAAACTTGGCTGAGCAGTGTTTGTGATAGTGATGTAAAATGAATTAAGGATATCTAGCTGAAATAATAAGTCCAGCACCTTTTAGGAGCACTGAAAAGCTGACTAAAATATCTTAGAATTACTTTAGTAAACTAATGTTTTATTTATGATAATGTTCCTTTCTTTTTCCTGAGGTCTGATGCAGTTGCGATGAAGTATGGGACAGAAGCTCTCATTGGAGTACCAAAACATTTTCCTGTATGGCTTGCAAGTCCATTTTTGAGAGTGCCAAAGTTTATTTCAGTTGCAAACCTAATATATATATATAAATTTTTGTCAGGTTAGATTTGTGTCTCAAGCCTAAGTTTTGGCACTGTTCCTTGATTGCCAATATTTCCCCTGCAGAATTACATGGAAAATCCACTGGATCAAAATTAAAGGCCATCTGCTCAGTTTTTATTGAGCTCTTACTAGAAACAGAACTTGCAGTAGTTGAAATCCTGAGCAGCTAAGCACGCACCCTTCTCTTCGATTTCCATAGAAGTAAGTATGTAAGTAAGCTGAGTAAGG
Source organism: Piaya cayana (assembly GCA_013389865.1). NCBI lineage: Eukaryota > Metazoa > Chordata > Aves > Cuculiformes > Coccyzidae > Piaya > Piaya cayana. The sequence goes on along the minus strand of WAAB01003124.1, from coordinate 31,907 downwards.
ACTGGATGCAGCTCCTGCTTCTCTGTCAGGACTGCTGACATGAACAAGTGGGAGGCAATTTGAGCTCTGTTGAGGACGGACTTCAGGAGCTGGTCCATTCTTCTTTCACACAGATGGGAGTGTCACAGCGTGCTTTCCTACCTAATCAGTCTCAACACAGAATTGCATAACTCAGCCTGTTTTAAGCTTTTAACCAGGGTGTAGGAGTTCAGAAAAAAATAAGAAAACCACCTCCCTTCCCTGAAGAAAAATGTAATTGCAAAGATTTTTTTTGATGTAGCATATACAGTAAACTTGAATCACTGAAAGTGAACCACACATTTGTGTGAGAGTTTTTTCTTTCTCTAATTTTCATTCCTAGTTAGCTACTAATTTTATTTACCTCCTAGGGAGAACATACCACAGATTTGATCTGGCTCCCTGCGAGGGTCATGGTGGAGCTCCCAAGGCCATAATCCCTGGGCACGTAAAACAGCTCCTCTCTGTTGACCCTGCTGGCACTATTCCAGTACAGACCAGCAGATAATATGGTCCCCGTCATTGTTAATGCCAACAGTCAGTAGTAATATCAAAATAGTGCATGGTGATAGGTTCCACTCATGGTAATTGTGTTACTAATTACAAGGCCTACTTATTCTTTATAACACTTGTTTGTTTTAATACTCTGAGAAGGGTCAGGAGCCTAAAGTACTTAAAGCTTCACATAAGCAAAAGCCTTGATGTTACAACATGATCCATGCTAAAAGCCATTCATATGTGCAACTTGAATGTAAAGATCATGATCCTTGCAAGTTCTCTAGACTTCTGCTGAAGCCAACATAGAAGCTTCAAATTTATTCTTCTGTTAATAAGCTGAGAATGTGGATCTTGGTGGTGATTATTACCAGTATGCAGTGTGCAACTGTGTGGAGGACAAATGGAAGAGCAATCTAAAGTCCAAATGTGCAATAATTGGGCATAGTAAACAGCAGGGCAAGAATGGAATACCAAGTAACAAAGCCAAGAAAATGCTTGTTCCAACAAAAATTGACTAATGTTTAACAATCTCTTACTCACTGTAAAGTCATTTATTGTGATCAGGAATAGGAAAAACAAATGGATGACTAGAGAAATGTACTTATTGGACCCCTTAATGTAGATTCAAAGCAATGCCATCAGTTAGTATGGGAATTCCTTGACAAGATGAAAGGGGAAATAATCCTACCTCTAGTACATACAGCCTCTTTTATGATGGCACATGAGCATTGTTCTCATAATAGTCCTCATATCCCATGCAACTGGGAAGCTGTAGAGCAGGCATGCAGCAGCAGACATCCCTGGGAGGGGGACAGGTCCTAGCCTAATCCTTATGTCCTACTAGCACAGCTGCTGGTACCATCAACTAGTAGCAGCTCTTCAGGACTTCCTTATCCCATCTCACCTCACCTCACCCCGTCCCTTCCCATCCTGTCCCACCCCATCCCATCCCATCCCATCCTTCTCTTCACCTTTGCTTTTGGTTTCCCTGCTGCGGGACTACACTATGATTTCAGCCTTAGAATCATAGAATCATAGAACAACCAGGTTGGAAGAGACCCACCGGATCATTGAGTTCAACCGTTCCTATCAAACACTAAACCATGGCCCTCAGCACCTTGTCCACTCGTGCCTTAAACACCTCCAGGGAAGGTGAATCAGCCACCTCCCTGGGCACCCTGTTCCAATGCCCAATGACCCTTCCTGTGAAAAACTTCCTCCTGATGTCCAGCGTAAATCTGCCCTGGCGGAGCTTGAGGCCATTCCCTCTTGTCCTGTCTCCTGTCACTTGGGAGAAGAGGCCATTACCCTCCTCTCTTATAACCTCCTTTCAGGTAGTTATGGAGAGCAATGAGGTCCCCTCTCAGCCTCCTCTTCTCCAGGCTAAACAACCCCAACTCTCTCAGC
>WAAB01003124.1:0-29414 GCA_013389865.1 Piaya cayana | reverse complement strand
CCTGATCACCTGGTTCTCTTGCAAGTGCTTCATGATAGCACTCAAGATCACCTGTTCCATGACTTTCACTGGCACTGAGGTTAGACTGACTGACCTGGAGTTCCCTGGATCCTCCCTGCGACCCTTCTTGTAGATGGGCACAACATCAGCCAGCCTCCAGTCCAGTGGAACCTCTCCAGTCTTCCAGGACTGTTGGAAGATGATGGAAAGGAGTTTGGCCAGCCTTCCTTCCCTCTATTCCAAATAGCAGGGGTGATATGGGAGAGAAGGTTGAAACTGCTGCTTCTCAGGGGAAAGGAGAGAGCTGTTGCTTTTTGGAGAGGGAAAGAAAGCAAACTCTTACTGTTTGCTATCCCCACCTGCATTTCACTGATCTTGCCTGCTCAGTGCAAATACAAAATTCACTTTTATACACCTGTCTTGTGATTCTTGAGAAATCTTATGCCCTTCATACTAATGGGAACTGAACATAGAAAGAACAAATAAGGCTATTCTGAAAGTCTGCAGTAGAGAGACCCCCAAAAACGGATCTTCTCACATGCAGTCTGTTACTGAGACTTTCTTGTGGAGCTGTATTTCATACATGTTAATCCAGGCTTCTCTTTTCTTTTTCCCATATTTGCAGTTCTTGGGTTCAGTGAGAATGTGCTTTTGCTTCCTCTGACAAATGCTGATCAACAGAATTTGCCTTGCAAGCATGTCTAGGTAACAAGAAAGCTTACAAATACTTGTGCAAATGTTCATCCAGTTCATCAGCTACATGACTTGACCATCTTGAAACCTTCCCGTGGTTTGGAGAATTGTGTAGACAGGCATTAGAAACACTGCTATCTGACAAATCAGGCCAAACTATAGGCAGCTGGTATTCTAAGCAATTGTCCTAATTGTTGATGAGCGAGCCATTGGCTGCAGGATGTTTGTGCTAGTCATTTGTCAGACAGTAATGTACATCAAAGACGAGATCCTGTAAATGTATGAAGGGGACTGATTCTCCCACCTCGGTATGAGGAACGTGTCTTGAAGCCCATGTTTATGGAGCTTCAAATTTGTTCTTTGATCTCTTAGCAATAATAAGGCTAAAGGAATGCAATTTTTGTTGTTAATATATTGCTTAACATTAGTCTAGGGAAAGGTGGAAAGTGTTCTATAGCTATCTCGTCAGTCTGAAGGGACATGTCATATACATTAAAGGACAAAAATCAATAATTAACGTAAACTCTCATAATCCTACAGTCAAATATTAACATCCTCACTTACTTTGTTCTCTCCTTCTTCTTTTATTTATTTATTTTTCTTGACTCCTGGTGCATTCCTAAAGAACCCAAGGCACAGTGTGGTAGTGTGTGCTGCCTGTGCCATATTTCAAGCAGTAAGCTAAAAGTTAAGTTTGAAAGGAAGTGCTTTATAATATACTGGAATCCTGTGGGATGCTGCAATCCAGAGAAGTTCAATACCTATTACCTACAAAACAAGACATTTTGGGGACAAAATCTTTGGAATAAATCTACTTCTTTCTGAACATCCATAAAAATAGTAACTGCCGTTTCTAGAAACAATTCCATTGATGTAATTCTTAAAATATGCTTATTTAATTATTTTCAGAATTAAACATTTCTAAATGTTTCCAAAATTGATTTATGAACCTGTACATACATCCTTGTAGTAAAAGCTCCATATTAATCTCACAGTGTTAACATTTAGAGCATTTTAAAGGTATAGTAGTGCCACATATTCAAAGCAATTCCAAATTCCAATTAAAGGGTAACATCATTGTTAATCACGTAAACAATTATGAAGTTAAATATATGTGCATAATTTATTAGAAGAATAACTTTTTATTCAAATGTCTACACACATCTGAAAATGGTACCTATCGCTCTTTATTTATACCTGTATGCATTATAAACTGTGCACCCATAGCTGCATATAGATAGTTCAGAGACATTCCGGAGGCATTTTCAATTACAAAGATTTCTGTCAGTGGGAAGGAACATGATATTTCATAACAATAAAGCAATTGTTTATTTTCTCCTTGCCTTTTTGTGGCAGGAATTAGACATTTTGGGTTACTTATTACCATGAGATAATTCCTGCTGGTCTGTTGAAGGCACAATAAAGGCAAAGTGTTTCCTAATTCCTAGAAGGTATGTGTTATCTTATGGTTACACACATACATTGCAGTGTGACATTTCTTCTTGATACAGGTAAATGGACCATACTGTATCCAGGATACAGCTTTGTGCCTCCATTAAAATCTCACTTGTATTCCTCTGCTTGCAAAATACTTTATCAAGTTTTGTAATACAGAATAAAAATTCTGCGAAGAGCTTGTACCACTGCAATTTTAATAAAAGTCAGAGTACGACTAAATAGAAACATGAGACTGCTGAAAAACTAAAGGGCTGACCTTTAAGTGGAAGGTGCCATCTTTGGTCTTATGTGTGTAGGAAAAGATATTGATAATCTCTTGCTACGGATGGGCAACAGTGTGTGGATAGCTGTTTTACAACACATTGTGAATATAATGGAAACATATTGTTGCTAAGTGTTTTTATGCTATTGCAGTCAGAGCCTGACTACAACAGGGCTTCCTAACTTCGGTCAGCCATCTGCAAGTTGTCTTCTCCTTGGCTGTTTGTATTTCTCAATATTCTCAGTCAGGAACGTACCCAGGATGCATCCCAGCTTTCAGATGGCACCTTGTACTGTTGGTTCTGCAGTTAGTTGCTTAGAAAGATGGACAAGTCTGTGCAGTGGGCAGTCCTCTTGTGTCACATCAGCTGTCCTCTGGGCCAACTGTAGCTTATTTTTCCACACACTGATTTCCTCTGAGACAGAGATTCTCCATGCTGCTAATGTCTGCTCAAGGGACATGAGAAACCTCCCTTGTAGAAGATATAGAAGGAAACAGCAGAAGGCAAGTCTGTGACAAGCCCCCCAGACATTATTTATTTCTGATTGTAGCATATTGTTCTCAGTTCCTCATAATAAAGTTTCATTCCACTACTTTCTGGTCTTCATTTGAATTTGAAGTCCACTGAGATCAGTCCACAATGAGCATGGACATGAGAGAACAGATTAATGATGGAACAGAGAGAGGACAATGAAAACAGCCTACTAATTATTGCTGTTGGCGATTTCTTCCAGAAACTAAAGTTCCTCCAGATTCCCTCTAGAAAAGAATTTACAGCCACTGGACACACACTCTTTGTGTCAATAATTTATCACACACTGGCAATGAGGCAATACAGACCTTTCTTTATTTACAGCTAGCTATTACATTTGCAAATAGTCACACGTATCATATTATAAATGTGATCTTTAAACTGCAAGTTCTTCTGTGTTACAGAATCATTGACAGAGAAATCTTTTTATTATTACCTGGGGACTTGGATATGGGAAAATTCTCCATGGGGAATCTCCATTAACCATATAATGAGCCTTGTTATCTTCTAAATGTGGTCATAAATTGTATTTTCCTTCTGTTAGTAACAATCCCCCTTATTAGTTTGGGACATCAACAGGCAAATTTTTGACAGTTGCTTAGTGCTTCAAATTCTGTGCTTCAAGAAAAAGGGGGGAAAGACATTTGGATTGGAGGGAACTGGAGAGGCATGCTGACCCAAACACAGTTAGTTGCAGTAGCAAGACCAATATGAAAAATAGATTTTTTTACTTGTGGTTTTCATTCTTCCCTAAGCTGTCTGTGGCACAAGCTCCCCCATGGATGCATTTCACAAGATGACAGCTCCTGCTTTGTGTCTATTATGTATGCAGCTGAACATGGGGTCTGAAGTTTGAAACTGGATTTCTAGTCAGTCAGAGTTCAAGGAAGACTTAGGATTTTGGCTTGGTTTTGTAGCTAATTAAATGGGGTAAAATCCTTGCTGTCAATGGCACAAAATCTTACTGGTTTCAGTGAGGCAAGAATGTCACTCCTTGCATTTAGAGTTGAACTAAAAAAAAAAAAAAAAAGTATTATTCTGACCATACTCTAATTATATCATCTTTATTCATACCCATGCTTGTCATACTTTTAGTCTATTGGAACTATCCGTTTCCTCTACTATATATTTATAAAGGTTTCTCTGCCTGCTTCTTTCTGCAATTCCTATGACATATTCAAGGGGTGTGATCTTCAAGTCCAAGAGACAGAAATACTCACTAGGAAATGCACAAGTTTATGATAAAATGTTGACAGCAATCTGGCACTTAAATCCCAAATCTCAATGGAGTCACAAGACAGATTCCATTTATTTTAATTGTCTCTACATCAGTTGTTTTTAGTGCTTGAAGAATACTGGACACCGTCACACAGGATGTGCCAAAAGTGTTCGTCAGAACAAATTGGCAGTAATCTTCTATGGAGTTATAATTATTTATTTTTTTTTATCAGCATGTTTTCCTCAAATATGCCTGTCCATATATGGTATGAACTTTTTTGCCTTTATTCAGGAATTTCCTTTTCAATTTCTCTTTTTCTTAAAGCAGCCTGTACTAGGACAACATGAAACAATTCCGAAGTGTGATCCAGTCCCTTGCATTCATAAGTGATAAACAGATGGTTCTGTGAGGAATATAATCAAATTTATGGAGTTTTAGCGATAACTTGGGTAGTTACTCCAAAACATCATATGTTACACCAATATTTTGCACCAACTGAGTAATGTGGAGTGTTTTGCCAAGGCTGCTTTGGTGTGCTTTTTCACAGCTGTGATAATGTCAGCCCAAAGACAATGCTTGCAGTGAAGAGCCCAGTGCTCCCACAGACGCTCAGCTGTCCTGAGGCTGGATCTAGGCCAAACGGCTCCTGAAACATTTTCCATGAGCTACATCCTCATGTATATTGCCTGTGCATTCATACAGTTCTTTCTAGTGGGAGGGTGGTTTGCAGGATAACTGCTGGACTGGCTTATAGTCTGCTCTGGAAGCTCGTAAGGTGGAGGTGTCCTTTGTAGAGCTAACATTGCACTATTTTCAATGACAACTATGCGTTTATACATAGATATAGCATTGTGTTACTTTGCTCAACCCTCATAAAATCAGGTAGTGTTTAAATACGCCCAACCCTTGCTAGTTTATACTATCCTCCTGGCTGACTACTGTGTTGATGTAGTTACGACCTTGTTTGGCTGAGTGACATGGTGTTCTGGGAAGACAGCCCCCGGTGTGATGATACACATCCCTTTGTTCTCACCCAGTGATTTCGCTGGCAGTCCGCTGTGGGGTGGCCACCACAAAGTATAGGGGCTAGGGGCCTGGAAATTAGTGTCCCTGCTTCTTGTCTAGGTATTAGTTATGAAGAAACTGAGCATTTGCAACAGCTCCAGTCAGTGCAGCACCACTTTGGGTGCAGTTATGGGTGCAGCAGGTCACAGATGCCATCCTAGGGTCACCAATGAGAGCAACTACTGCACAGGAGAGCTAAAAGTTCCACTTATGCCAGCATTAGTAACAGATACACTTACGGAGCTTCTCTCTAAATACCCTTCCAGAACGCTAATTTACAGGCATTTATAATTTTGTGAGGTTTCTGCTGTATCACTTAATAGGACATTGCAGTGGATAAGAGATTTTAGTGGCACTGTATTTCAAACAGGTCAGAATAAGTCCTTTTTGAGAGACAAATGGGCTCTACCAAATAACTTTAGCAGGTGACACATTAATACTTTGATTACTACTAATAACATAAAAAGAAGATGATGACACAAAATTAAATAACAGACTCCAAGTTACAGGTTCCTTCTTTGGAACTTAGATTCCTTGCACACCCTTCATGTAAAGACACCATCATGAAAATGGTTTCTACTTAGTGGATTTTGACATATGTCGGTTTAGTACCCCATGTGATTACACCAAGACGCCTTGCTTTATGCTTCTCTCCTTTCTAAAACTTTTTTTACCTGTTGATTGGACAGGAGAAAACAGTGGTCTAATTCTGACCTGTGTGTTTGCAGAGTGCTATGAATATATTGTTAAACAGCTGAAGTAGGTATCAATGCCTGTGTAAAAGCTGGTATTTCTTAGCATCATGAGTCTGCTATGCTAAGTGCCTGATGGTTTTTGCACATTTGTGAGCATAGCAGAAAAATACTGAAGGACTGTGGGGAACAAGAGGTCAAAAACTAAAAAGGACATATGTAAACCAAAGAGGGTACGTTGGAAACTTGCCTCGTGTGGTCAGGAAAACAGGATCAGGGAGGCATTACACTGCCATTTAGAGACCAGAAAACAGTTGAAGGAGAGGGAAGTTTTATAACCAAGAATATGTGTTGCATTTACTCATGCTTGTAGTTAACAGCAGAGAAGGATATTATGCTATTTATAGGTGATACCATGATGATTTTTTTCAACTGAGTGGTATCAGAATAAGTTTATTTTGCTATAAACTACAACAGAAAATAAATGTAAAAAATATAGGTAGCACATTTTTTCGTGTTTCAGCAAGCCCCTGGTGAACTAGCATTTTGGTAATTAGGTGGGTAAGTAATAAAGCAAGCAGATGGTCTAAGCTAATTGAATACAAACCAGGACCCCTACTGGAAAAGTGCTAGAGGTCTTCAAACCACAGACCACAGGTTAAAAATGACCAGTGTAGGTAATACTTTTATTCTCATTCATCTTCTGGGGGAGGGCCCTCCAATTACCTCTGAATAGTATATCTTCTCCAGAGTGCTGTATTTGGGCTGCAGTCATTAGAGTTGGTCACAAAAGAAGTTAATCCATGATATTCCTCCACTACCATGCCTGTGTCAGGGCTCTTTCCAGGGCAACGGCTCCATTTCAACTCTCTGAGGATTCTCTGGGAAATGCTTTAGGGCTTTCTGCTGTGTTAGGACTGATATTTGCTGAAACAGAACACTCTCTTGCTCCTTTTTCTTTTGGAACTACATGTTGGCCAATCTGTCTGTGTGCACTACCTACTGCTTTGGGGGAGCCATGGCATGAAAAAGCCTAAAGCACCATTAAAAAAACAAAAAAAGAATGGGGGTTAAAATTATACTTTCTTAATATCAGTCCTCATGCTAAGTGACACAAAACTACTCCCTTAACACTAACCCATCTTCAGTTCACACTCTGGGATCTGGATGAGTCAGTAAAGCATAATTCAAATTGCTTTTGCTTGCTGTAGGTCTTCATGTAGCTGTAGCTCATGCTGTAGCTCTACATCTAGATGAGATGCTGTGGTATGCAGCAAGACGGGGCGATTAGCTAGGGTGCGGGGCTGTGGTGGCTCATGTAAATAGACGACAATAGTCAATAGCTTAAAAATTCCGTTGTACCCCTGTTTCATCTTGTACAGGAGAATATTACAGCCTCAGGAGTCAGAAGGAGGCCTTGCAAGAGTCCTGTGCAAGAGAAAAGACATGGTCATAATGGTGGCCCTGTGGCTTCAGTATCGCTCTCTATGATGGGCTCTTGTGCAATTTTCAGCCCTGATGGTTTGTGCAGCACTGGCTGCTCTCATAAATCTCCTGATTGAATCCCAATGCATACATAAGATCAAAGGAGCTTACAGTGTGTTTTATGCTGTTTGTTTGGCCTTTGCCTGCAATGCTTGCAAAAATGTGATCTACTTTGTCCTTGGGTATTTTGCCTGGAGCTCTCCAGCTTTTCCTTGGTAAAGTAGCCAGTGGAGAGTATTCATTTCCTATTTGTCTTGAAAGTGTTCTCTAAAGGTGTCTGCGGTGGTTCTTCTCAGAGAGACTGTAAAGGTCTGTATGAGTACAAGTAAAACCTTATTTCTCAGAAAAAGCACACTACAGCATAGTTGCATGGTGTTGGTAGCAAATTCACACATAATATTCCAACTTGGGGTCTTTATAGACCCCAAAACTAGCCCCATATGAAGTACTGACCCCTAGTCCTCTGGCTTCTAGTCTGTGTCTGGCCTGGGAAACTCAGCAAGTTGCAGTCCTAGCCTTTCTGAAGTTTGCCAACACATATACCACTGAGATGTGTGGTGTGGCAGTGGCTATGGCCTATATTTGAGCCTATGTGCTACAGTGAAGTTGTAGGAAGTGGAGTTACGGAGAATATGGTTCCAAATATAGGAATTCTGCAAGACTTTTAAGATTTTCTTTCTTTTGCCAAGTTGTTCCTGGTGGTAACTTTCTTATAAACCTTGCAGGACAAATTGGCTTGCTGTTCTGCTAGTTTTCATTTTACCTCTGAAAATTGATTTCAAACTCTAAGACATCATGAGACAATTCAACTTTGCTCCCTAGCACCATTGCTGTACTGCAGTGTATCATTTCATATCACTACTTGTGACAGTCAATTTTATAGTCCATATTTCAGCTAAAAGAGCAGCTAGTTCTGTTTTCTTCAGACTGGATATTTGTGTGTTTGTAGTAACCTGCTCCCTGCCTCTCTGTGTGAAAACAGAAGATCTGTAATCTTCTATTGACATGCTGAACGGTTTATGGAGACATAAATCTATGTGATCAATGCATGCATCTCCTATTTCAATTTGAAAGGTAGAATTTTCTGTTCTGTTAAAATCACGAATGACCTGTTTACACGACACGTTCCCTTAAAATCACTTATGCAGCCTTGCTGTATAAGTCATAGAGAAATGAGCGTGGGTTGGTAATGAGGTTTCTACCACTACACCGGCCTATCTTGTCTGAAAATCACCTGGTTTGCATTTTTAAGCTGCAAGTGATAGAATACCAGTACCTAGGAACACCTAACGCCATTTTAGCATCTGTAAAAGGGATTTAAAAAAAAATTCTGAAAAACTCCAATTATCATTTGATGAAGTAATGTGATGAAAACAAAAAATATTGTAACAATTATCTTTAGCCTGATGTTTAATACAGTGGAACAGAGTTTATTAGGAAGCTGAGGAAATCATTACAGAAAAAAATATATTGAATTACAGAAAATCATTTTTCAGTATTGTTTATCTCTTCCAACAGCATCCTGCAGACAATTTTAACAGAAGAAATGAAGGCAAATATAAGCAGTTACTGCTTGATTTCAGCAGCATATCAGTCTCTTAAAAATACCACTGACTGACTTTGTATTCCAGAGACACCACATACATCATTCCCTGGACAGTGTTATGAATCATTTACCCATCCCAACACTTTGTTTGAACAGCATTCTACCAGTCATCTGATTTGTCAGACAACTGTATGATGTCAAATTTTTCCTCTGTGTCTCACTTTGTGACCACAAGGCTGAGAAAATATATTGATTTTAAAATAGGACCTATCATGCCAGATTTCCTGAGCATTTCAAATAAATATTCTTGCTCAGTCATGACTAATACCTTCTTAAATTCTGTGAACATATTTGTGGCTTGCATGCTCTCCTTTCGGTTAAATAACAAAGAACCTCCATTCATAAAGAGATCTTTCAAGAAACTTCTTGTAAATCAATCACTGACAACTACTTAGTTGGTCATCTTAGTCTTGTCAGTTTTTAATTTAAAAAGTTACATCAACACGTGATGACAAAAATGAGCAGCACAGCCTTCTTCAGAGTGTCCTAATATGCTTGATGGTAAGCACACAGGACAGGTTACTGTGACACTCACAGAATACCAGCTGAAAATGGCCTGCCATGTGGAAAGAAAAAGCAAACATTAAAAGGCAGATTTTTTTTTTCTTTTTAGTTCTTTGTGATCTGTGTATACCCCAAATATGCTCTCTAACTTTCTGCCCTAGTCCAGGCCTAGATGTAGCCCCAGCATAAATAAAGCAACTGTACTCTTGCATCATTTGACAGCATTGCATCAGCATTCACTCAGTGGTGCCAGCTTGCAAGGAGTGAAGAAATGATGGGTCTGTGTTGCCATCTACATATTCTCATGAAAAGCACTTTACTCTTTGGATTTTAAATTAATCAATGCGCTGGAGGAAGGAAGCCTTAATTATAAAGCTATGCAGCACTGAGCATGTCTTTCTCTTCATATCACCTCCTCATGGTGATTTTAACTAGTGGTTGAAAAGTATTGACACACATCCTTACAGGATGCCAACAGATGTTCATACAAAACTAGGACGGCACAGAATTGACAGTCCAGATGATATGAGGTAAAAGGAAAGCAAGCAGTATCATTTAGGGGTTAAATCATCTCAGGCTGCCTTTCAATATTATAAAAAGGGAGAGGGAGAGGACAACTCAGTTTAAGATTATTTCTTTCAAGACAGGTAACATTAAAAGTAGAGAGTAAGAAATCTTCTGATTTGTGAAATCGTCTGTCCCTGGACCCGTAATCCACATAGTTTTCTGCTTGGTCAGGAATTGGACCAGATTCACGAGAAAACCTGAGGCTAATTTGGAGACTTCTGTCATCTTTGACCCCAAACATGAAAGTTTATGTTTTTATCATTTGGTTAGTCAACTCTGGATTACCGAAGATATACGGACTTACAGAGGATTTGTAGAAGTCTCTTCAAAGGACTTTTGTTCCTATACTATCAAGAAGTTCAGACTGGCAACTTCAGAATTCCCCAGTTTTGGTTTTTTTTGTTTTATGTGAAGAGGTGTTTCATGCAGTGGAATACAAGGGTTAATATTTTGCTTGCTGTTAAAGTTCAATGTCTTAAGAAAATCTTTGTCTACTTTTATCCTTCCATTCTTTGTAGCAATATCTCAGAGTAAAGTAACTGAAAGAGAGGAGAACGAAATAAAGATCAGTTTTTCCAACTTGATTTTATCCCGCACATTACATAGCTTGTACTTTCTCTCTTTTCATGGTATTTCATGTGCGTTACTAGTTTAGGGCTCATTTCTACCCATGGATCCAGTAGTATTGACTGCAGCTATGTGGTAATTCATTCTCTGAACCCTGTTTTCCTTGCCTTCTGTGTACACAAGACAAATCATGGCTTAAAACTGGTAAAACACCAAATCAGTGCTATATGGTTTCACAACTCCATCATGAACCAGAAACCCCTGCACTTCTCAGAGACAGGCAGGACAACCACACAAACAGTTACAGAAAACATTTGGTAACTACAGATCAAGAAATAACATGCTTATTCATAACTTTGTCATTGCAAACAAGTGATATATTTGTAGGAAGAAGCCAAATGTATTCTCCTCCTTCCAATAAATTATTTTGCCAGTCAGCAACTTCTCAGCCAAAGAAGTAGTCATCCATATCTACCATACATTCGTTACCTGGGCTTTGTTTTGTTGATTAAAAAACCATAATGAAACACATATTTCTGTAACTACTCGCATTAAGAGGAAAGGATAGTGTTGTGGTTAAGGCATGCCATTTTAGCTCAAAAATGTGCAAGAGCAGCTTCTAGTTAGTCCACATTTCCTCAGGCATAGAGCTGCAGGGCTTGTTTTCTAAACTGGCTCCTGATTTTGTTGTGTTTCATTATGTTTGCCTAGTTTGGAGGCCTAGACTTTAATACCTTCAAACTGCAGCTGAAGTCCATGGAACTAGAAGTTTTTACCACATGCAAATCAAGGTCAAGATGTTCCAAGAACAACCAGAAATGGCATAGCCCCAAATTAGAAGCCATGCTTGAAAGTCAGGTCTTTACTTTCTTTGTGACAATCCAGAATACCTAATTTAGGTGGCTGGGGATTTGACTGACTCTATAAACAACCTAAGGGTCTTATGTGCCAAGCCAGAAGCTTAACGTTACTAGGTAACGCCCTGTAAAATGGGGTACTGTCAAATCACACAAGGCCACCATGCAGTTTAACCTGTATTGTCAAGGACAACATGCATAAAAAGTAGAATAGGGTTCTGATGAGCTTTTGGTTATACCAAACGCTTGAACAGAGCAGTACGCCACCAATTTCCCTACAGCAGAATCCCTTGATTAAGCCCATGTTTAACTATACTAGCATCCACATCTTCATGTCAGGGATAAGGAACTATGGTAGGTAGTTAAGCAGAAGGTTAATATATTAATATTAGTGCTCTGATTCTCATCCTTTTTTTGTACTCATTTAAACCAAGAGCATGTATCTCCTGAATTTGATGGACTTGCCCTTGTGAAATTCCTTCAGTGGAAATGAAAACCAGGCTCTGACTGAGACTCCCCTCCTCAGTTTCAGATGCCAGTACGTAGGCAAAAGATATTGACAATGAAAAAGAGCTTAAGTTTGGTTTAATCCTGCTAATGACTTATTATATGTTCTAGTGAGCTTGACGTCATTTTGGGATATCATCCAAAGCTAATAATAATGATGATACTATTGCATGAAGATCAGCTTTAATCCTTATTGGAGCCCAGTGCAGCAGCAAGGAGGAGAGAGAAGAGAAAGAAGACAGAGATCCTTCACAGCTTTGCTCCATCCCTGCTGTGCACAGGCATTTGAGAAAAACTCACTCTGTCTTCTGCAACACAAATACGCTTTGGACAAGGGTCAAAGAAAGAATAATGGCACTGCCAGAGGCTATAACTCTGCCAAATCCCTTCCTGATGTGGGATTGACAAAGGTTATCATGGACTGGGAAATAATTTCAAAGGAGTTCTTTATTGCTATGGCCTGGGGTTAGGAGAATAAACCTTTTGCAGCAAAGGAGGATTCCCTTTACCTTAGGCTATTCATTCTAACTATGAGCACAGAGCAGAATTGGACCTACCAGTCTGTCCTCTCCAGAGGTAAATTATTTTGCTTTCTACAGCACCTAAAGAAAATCAGCTGCTTCTGAAGATGTAAAGATTAAGGCTGAATTTGCTGCTGTCCAGTGTAACACTGTGGAGAGAAAAAGGCCAACATTGGGGAAATGTGTGCTCCTATAAATGCAGCACCAGGAGACAGAAGCCAGGAGCTGATCTCCAAAGTCCCATGTGAAACTCAAAGACAAAACTACAGAGATCTATTGTATAAGAGCTTAACAGATAAACTGGACAGTTATAATGGGGATTTTTTTAATTCTCTAGAGTCTGAGGTCTGAAGCAAATGCCTCTTCACCTCTTTCAAAAGTTCTAGACTTCATTTTTTAAAATGACTCCTTGGCAAATGATTATTACTCTCTCTAAGTAAGACATCTTCTAAAGCTCAGGTAGGGCAGTTAAATACAGAACTTTCCTCTTCCTAAAATCAAGGTTTGAGTGCCTCAGAGTAGGCATAATTGTACTGAGGTGACAAAAGGGAAACTCCTGGAGAAGGTGTTCAATGTGACCGAACACTCTGAGTAGCAGGACCTCCTCAAAGGGTTTGGCCCTGTCACAACATTTCTGTTCCCTTTTTTCCCCCTAGTCCCTTATTTTGTTGAATTCTTGAAACTGCTGGATCACCATGGCTGGTAGTATTCATTATATATCTTTTTTTGCTTTCTAATGGAGGTGTTGTAAGCTTGCACAATCTTTACTTCCTAGGAAGCTTGACATAGTTGTGGTTTGTAAATGAAAGAAGGCTGGAAACTCTTTGCTGTCGTTAGTCAAAAGGCTATGGCACAGTCACTCTGTTTTGATTGTGCCCTGACTTATAGAGTGGCAGAGGTGCTCCAAGTCTGATTTCTGGTTTACTGTGGAAGATATTAAAGGACCATTTTCCCTGCCTATTCTTTATTTATTTTCCTGGACTCTTCTTCCATGACAATCACAGCTGCCAGCACTCTACCTAAAAAAAATTCCACAATAAACAGTCAGTCTGAAATCCTGGGAGTGGCCATACACTGCTGTCAGTTTTAATGCATGTCATTTTCATTACCATTAAAGCTTGGAATCACATGGAACTGATCATCACAGACTGAGGGCAGGGTATGAATGCGCATGTGCAATTGCAGGTCTCATCCCTTAGTCAGTGGAAATATAAAACCCATCCCCAGGCCATTATTCATTTGGAGAACTGCCTTATGATCAGTTAATTAGGATCTACATTTGCAGGATTCTTAGTACTCCAAAACTCCAAGTAACTTTGATGGAAGCTAAGACCAAGCTTTCAAAGCACTGAGCACAAAAGGATAACATGAAAACCTACCCCAGTAAAGGTCTTATTGCTTAGTTTGCTCTCTGCTCATAAGTGAGCTTGTTACTCAGCCTCAGAGCAGATCATCTTCTTGTCTTGCATAGTAAGACTGATACAGAAGAGCATTTCTGCTGCAGATTCCAGCCTGAGCAGTTCCTTCTTGGAATCACTTCTGAAATTAATTTACAGCTTCAAGACCACACCTGCACAGGAGATGCCTGTGGCAGTTGGTAGGGAATGTGGCTAATTAAATAGGAACAGATTTTCAAAGATTACTTCATGCAAGAAGCGAAAGATAATAATTACATGGAACAAGATGATTACCTGGAACAAGATGATAAAGCTGCTAATATTCTTGTTTATACTATGACCGTGAAGCTTCTCTGTTAAAGCTGGGCTGCAATGCATTACAGTTTATTGTCTAATAATGCAAGAAATAATGCTGCCAGTATTCTATCAGAATTGTGCTTTTCTTCCAGGTAAAATTCCACCTGGAACTGATTTGTCTAAGTAACTTCCATGGTTTTCCATAGTTTATCCTCACCTGTGAGAAAGGAGAGTTTTAAAAGGGAGAATTGTAATTTTGCTGCATATATCAATTATATCTGGAAAATTCAGTAGATATTGAAGGATTGTTCTCTTATTTATAGGAGGAACACCCCTGCCCCCCGTTTATATAAGACAGCAAATTGCAGTCAGTGGAGTAGATCTATGATTCTGTGCCTCCTCTTTTGTGTGATGAGAATGTGCTGATGCAACGGCCACAGCTACCCATCTCTTCTGGATTTTGTTTTAAAAGGAGGGCTCTACCACTGTGTGCACATGGTCAAAACTTACCAGAGATCTTTTGTTCACCAGCAGCCAGGGGTGTGATTGCAGGATGTGCCTAGTCCATGCATCTAGCCATTACACAAGCAAATATATCAGCTAAAAAGTTAATATTTCATCTGCTGTTGCCAAGTTAACTCTGACTTCTCTGTGGTAGAGTCCCAAGCTCTGTGCAGGCTCCACTCTGCTATCCACCGAGTCTTTATGAGTTTTTATTTATATTCACTTTTTTTTCCACCTTTCTGTATCTATCTCTTTTAAAGAAACTTGTGCTTCTGGAAAACAAAATAGCAGCTTACAAGAGGTGCCAATATGCTGTACCACGAGTATAACTCAGTACAAATGCTGTCTCAATTCAACCACACTACCCTCTATATTTTACTGATGACCTTCTTCAGGACAGTAAATTACTGCTTGTCTCAAAACCAACTCTTCCTCCTGCTTTATGGTCTCCAACATCTTCCCTTACGCCATTTCTGATGACCTCTGTAGGCTGTCTTCAAAAATTTGAAAGCATTTTTGCATCTGCCAGCATAAGTGGCCTTGATGATGTAGCTCCACACCCATATGAAATACCCCTTGAAGTGAAACTCAACAGTGGGTCTCAGCAACACTGGGGTTTTTAATTCACCACTTAGGTCTTTGGAAATTTTTTAAGTCCTTCAGTTTCTGTGAGGTGGTTCACATCTTGAGAAATATGTTTGTAAAGGTTTCTTAGATCAGGATTTCGGCTTTTTTTCTGAGGCAGGAATTGAGGCCTATATTTCTATATGGTCTTTAGCATACCTGTGTATAGTCTTCTACAGGCAGGGATCCTGGAGTAATTATAGGGCTGAGCCATTTACATCAAGTTAAAAATCTTCATTAAACAACGGCTCTGTTTCAGTTGCTGTTTGTTTTTAACCATTTGCTCGATACCTCAAGCCAATTGGCAGGATTAATAGGTTAACAATGCTATATTAATTAATCTCATAAAATGTCTTTGAAGGAGGGAAAAAACTAATTAACTAAGAAGTATTAATACATAAACTGAGTGAGAACCCAAGGGAAAAAGTCTACAGTGTAATTAACAGAAAACACACTTTTCTTCCTGCCCTATCATCTCCCCATTGTCACAGTCACTAATGACTTCAAGCTTGGCTTTCTTTTCTCTCTCTGTCAACTTACGCTTTACATAAAAGATGTCCAGATGTACTATTTTTTCTTTCTCAAACTTTTTTTTTCTTTTCTCCTGATAACATCATTGCAAGTTATGAACTCTCCCTTCCGTTTCCTACTGTGAAATACTCGTGAAGCAGCTTTTTTCTTAGCTGGGAGTGTCCATGCTGGTGAAGAGCCAGTCTCCAGCCATCAGTAACACAGGCACAGCAGGAGAATGGGCGTGCTGCAGCAACCCTTTACATGCTATACTTTCCTTTCTTACTGTATATCCCATATTTTTCCTGTGAATATCAGATGATTCACTGATTTATTACAGCCTTCTTTTTTATTTTTTTTATCTAGTCGGCAGTCAATCTGCTTCAAACCACACCGTGTTTTATTTGCTTGCCATTCTGTAGTAACAATCCTCAAGAAAGAAACAAAGAAAATGAAAAATTGCAGAGAATTAAGGGAGAGAAAAGTTAAATATGCACTTGCTTCTATAAAATTCTGTCTGTCATGAGATGGGATTTGAATTCAAAGCTTACTCCCTTGCTCTTCGTGTTTGGACTTCAACCACCTGCGTAGCAAATATTTGTGAAGGTTCCCCTCAGTGAAGAGCTGGGGAGGGTCACGAGAATTGTCAAAATAAACATCACATAAAGTGAAAATAGCTACCTTCTCACTGCAAAAATATCTCCATGTCAGAGTCTGGGCTGAGTTAACAGATGGTATCCAGGAAACAAATGTTTATAAATGTCTAAAGCAGAATTTACAAACATGGAATAGCAGATTCAGTGAACTAACCATCAAAAATGAAAACCTCTAGCCAGATTAAAATGTTTTAACCTCATCAATTGAAAAAGTAGAACAAACAAACTAGTAAATACCAACTATAATACTGAAGGATTTCCAAAGCATAGAGCTTAGTCATTGATACAAAATATTTTAATGCATCTACAGCAGTCATTATGTGTAATTATTAAATTTGTGGAAAAAGACTCATAATAATAATTTAAATTTATTTTTTAAAAGCACAGGAGTCCAGTCTACGCACTCCTTACAAGTTATTATGCATCCTCCAGCTCTACTTTCTTAGTGGAGAGCAATTAGTAGAACCCATATGCCTGAGTCAGGAGGTTCACATCTGAGTCCAGCATGGGAAGTACAACAGTGCGGCATTGCCAGGTGAGTGCCATGTCATTAAAGAATCTGTCCTTCAAACGAGATGTTAAAACAGTCCCCTTAATCTCTGGTGAATAATCTCATTATTTTCATGAGAAAACACCTCACTTAGCAAATGTAGTTTAGTCTTGCTCAGACATGTTTTCCATAGGTGGGAATTGATAATATTTGGATGAGGGTGTGGAATGGCCCTTCGTGATGTCTCTCTACGTTAATCATTGAATGCCTCCTACATAACAAAAAGTGTTGATGGAAGAGTTTTAGACATATTTTTGGGTTAGAAGAAACCCTATGTCGTATCAGCTCAACTAACCTTAATTTTTCATGTTGGTTGTTGTCTGGAATGATGCACTGAGAAACTGCTAATGAAATTCAGATGTGCTGTCAGCTCCTGTGGACTTTATGTGCAGGCAGGAGAGTGTCACAGTAATAGATCTATTTCCCAGGTCTTGCCTCAGATGCTTTCCTGGGACAGGAGGAGGTTAAGATCACAGTTGTGAGAGATGACTTCTCACAGGAGGCATTTTAACATTGATGAGGTGTTAAAAACACGGAGGTGTTTTTATTTTATTTACCTACAGTTGAATTTCCTTTATCACCCTCTAGTAGTCTGTTTAATCCACATAGGCCAAAATCAGCTATCAGTTTTGTAGAAACAGGTAATGCATTATGATCCCTGTCACTGGGCTAACACTTCATCTGGCAAAAGATACCTGCCACTTCTGAGATCCTCTGCTACCTTTGTTATTTGTCTCATGCTTTGAAGTGTAGCAGGAAGAAAATAATCAGCACAGAAAAGTGCCTCTTTTTTCCTTCTGTAAATTTATTTTGAGGTATTGCCACATTAGAAATGTTTCCTCACTCCTGGAGGAACTGCTGAAAGAAAAAATATTGGCAGCACACCAAAACTGCAGCTGTTTACAAATATTCTTAACAGAGGAATTTGAGCACTACCAGTGCAGCTACAAGAACTTATACAGTACTGGGAGTACTTGAAAACTACCAGAGCAGGTGGA
The DNA here is from genome assembly GCA_013389865.1 of Piaya cayana. Lineage (NCBI taxonomy): Eukaryota > Metazoa > Chordata > Aves > Cuculiformes > Coccyzidae > Piaya > Piaya cayana. The sequence goes on along the minus strand of WAAB01003124.1, from coordinate 11,343 downwards.
ACAGCTCCTTTGGGAAGGAAGAGTCCTGGATTCTCCAGCTATAACCTGATGGCATTTCCTGGATGCTCCCACTTACTTCCCCCCTCTATTGTCTCCACATTATTCCTTACCTCATTCCCTATTTCATGACCTAGTATAGAATTCTCCATGTATACTAGAGGCTGCAGGCTCTCCTGCCTGATACTGAGTCTTTATCACTTTTAGAGAATCTTGCCTATTCTGTGGATCCAAAAGCACCCAAACCACCTCCAGTCTAGCCCTGAGCTTCTCACCTGTTTTACTTGAGGTTCACTGTTTGTTGCCTGAGGAAAGACCGTTGCAATCTGGCATTTATCGCTTATCCTTGCCATCAGCTGAACTGGCAGGTCATCCATAGTAGCCTCAGGATAGAGCTGGAACTGGTGCCAGCTTTCATTGTTAGGGTCAGGATGGCAGAAGTAACCTGGTCTTTTGAGTTCATTGAGTCCAACCATTCCTATCAAACACTAAACCATGCCCCTCTGCACCTCATCCACCCATGCCTTAAGGACCTCCAGGGAAGGTGACTCAACCACCTCCCTGGACAGCCTGTTCCAGTGCCCAATGACCCTTTCTGTGAAAAATTTTTTTCCTAATATTCAGCCTCCCGGGTCAGGGTGGTTTTTCATATTTAGGCTCATTCACACTTTGAGGGCAGGGTTCTCTTCAAGTGGGGCTTAGGAAGAAGATTTCACAGAGGGGGTCATTGGGCACTGGATCAGGCTGCCCAGGGGGGTGGTTGAGGCAACTTCCCTGGAGGGGTTTGCGGGAGGGGTGGACGAGGTGCTGAGGGACGTGGTTTGGTGTTTGATAGGAATGGTTGGACTCGATGATCCGGTGGGTCTTTCCCAACCTGGTGATTCTATGATTCTAAACCTCCCTGGCGGAACTTGAGACCATTCCCTCTCCTCCTGTCCCGTCACTTGGGAGAAGAGGCCAGAACCCTCCTCTCCACAGCCTCCTTTCAGGTAGTGGTAGAAAGCAACGAGGTATCCCCTCAACCTCCTCTTCTCCAGGTTAAACAATCCCAGCTCTCTCAGCTGTTCCTCCTAAGACCTGTTCTCCAGCCCCTTCACCAGCTTCGTTGATCTTCTAGCTCCAGAGCCTCAACACCCTTCTTGTGTTGAGGGGCCCAGAAATGAACACAGTATTCAAGGAGTGGTGGAGCTTTCTGTGAAAATTTTTTTCCTAATGTCCAGCCTAAACATCCCCTGGTGGAGCTTGAGTCCTTACATAGTGGGTAGAAATCCACTCAAAGCAACCCAAACCCGTGTGATAGCAGAACTCATCTGACCTTTGGTGGTGGAGATGAAATAGAGCCCGCACTCAGCCACGAGTAGTATGAAAACCATTGCTCACTCTTTCTTCATAACCCAAATCCTGAGTTTCCCCAGTTTGTCAAATTTAATGCAGTTGCATAATTAAAAGCTATGCATGAAGTGCATCCATATGAACATTCAAATCAGGAAGTATTATGCAAAAACTTGAAACATTCACCCAGTTCTAGGTCTGCTTTTCTATATTTATTACAAAGGAATAAAAACAGATAGAAAAAACATGTCAAATGTAATGTTCAGTATAGATTTTAAAATATGGAATTTGAGTCTAAGGAAACAGGTGACATCTGCTTCTTTCAAGTTTTTGCAGGATCTGCATGATGCAGGTTTGAGTGTATGCCCAAAATTGATGCAGGCTTGTGAGTCGATGGCTAATATCCCTGAATTACTGGCACAAAGCACCCTTTCCCTGCAGATATTCTGCACTGCTTCATCATTTGGCTCTTTGTTTTTAGCAGCTTCCAAAACTGCTAAAATATATATCATTACAAATCCTTTGGATGTATGTTTTCAAGGCCTTTAGGACCATGAAGTCAGGCTTGTGTGTCATTCTTTCCAGTATTGTTGAGCCTGAGGTGCTGAGTTTACTTCTGAATTCAGGTGGATATCTGGAGGCTGATTTTTCATCTGTGTACATGATCAGATGCATTTCCTGGCCAAACACATATCAGTACCTGTATTTTTTGAGTACTCAGAGAAAAGTGTGGTTACCTTAACGTTACTACTAAATGAGACAGTCAGTATTTATTCCCAAGGTGAAGACAAAATAAGGTTCACCTATAAAATGTGAAAGCAAAAAGTGGAATCCCCATAACTTTCAAAAAATTCCAGTCTGTAACATGTTTATCTGGTTTGAGCATCTTTTCACACTTCCTTATTTTTAGCTCAAGAAAGACAAAGCATTGTCTAGACTGCATCCTTAGAGCAGATTAAATGTTCGGGGGAAATACACAACAGGGATACATAAAAAGGTTTGGATGGGACCCTTGTTATGTATTTGCACACTCTGTCTTCCAGGATAATTCATTCCTTTGAGAATGCACATAGCACAGCAAATATTGTGCTACAGAGTAATACTGAAGTTGATATTTAGGTCTGTTGAGACGGCCCAGGCTTTGCAGCAAGAGCATGCAGTTGGGGCTTGTCCTGGAATCAAAACTTGCAGCTCCTGAAAGCAAAAGAATGAATTCATGTGGTATTTTCTATGTATGCTGTATACGTGCCAGCTAAGCTCCCTTTGCCTTCAGCTTCAGGATTTATTACTTGCTATAGAGCACTAGTTTCAGCTGCTGTCCTGATCTGTGTTATATCTGGATAAGAGCTAGCTAGGGATCCAGAATGAGTACAGGGATTTTAACACACACCACCAGCAGGCAGCACTTTGGCCTTAGAAGTAACATGGCAACATGCTGCAGCAAAATGGGCACGATAATCCTTACTTGTTTCCAGTGTAGGAAACTTAATTAGCAATTTTAAATTGTCTTGAGATCTTCAGAGGGATGGTGCATATGGTAATAGAGTAAGTAATTTGGCACAAATGTGTTACCACACCTACAACTTTATTACCATGCAGATATACTAGGGCAAATAGAGCAGCATGTGTCCCAGATGCTGTGGAGACAAACAGCTCTGGAACTGCTCAAAGGCCACAAGGAGAAGAGAGGGATGTACCTGTTATGTACAGGCTTTATTAGAACACGTACTGATATATCAGCAGCCCACAACTTTTCAGCCCTGTAGACAAAGACATCGACAATTACATGCTTTCTGGCAGCTCACAAAAGATATGCCTGTAATATGCAGACTTTCTGGCAACACAGCTGCATCCCCAGAATCTGGTCTCCTACAAACTGTGATAAACCATTCATATCACATCCCTTAAGGCGAGACATGATACAGAAATACCTCACATTGCATAGGTAGATGCCTTTGAAAAAGACTTTTTTTTTTTAAACACATGGGATAACTGGCTGTAATTGTTACTTGAGTGCCAACAATGTCAAAAGCTATCTGTGCATGAAGTGAATGCTCAATGTTAATAAAATACATCCAAACTGAATAGCCTGTACTTTCTGCTGAGCTGTACAAACCATGAGAGCTGTCTGCTCTCGTGATTTGTGTTTCCACCAAGAACCCATAATAATGAAAGCACTGACCAAGCAATCAATGTTTTCAGTGCAGGCCCTGTGATTGCTCAGTTTGGTATAGTTTATTTCTCTAGAAGAGTGCATTTAATGAAATTAATCCAGCTAGTTGTACACAGCATGTTAGGTGACGGCCACCCTTCCATATGAACAGAACGGATAGAGTTTGAGTATTGCCTTATTTCTTGACTGTCAAAATTCATGATGTTCTTTGACACAGGGAAGACAAAAAGTAAAGGAGGAGTTACTTAATGTTATACAGCAAATCCAGATTTGTTGTTATTTAGCATTATAGTTGTTGTAAAATACTCTGGAATTTCTTTTAATCTCCACAAGAGTCTAAGTCTGCTTGGAGATGTTAGTGTTTATACTGTGGCTGTTCTACTGGGGATCGCTTAGACCTGGAGCTTTCCTTGTGGTGATTGTCTTCATGTTACACTCAGTAGTTATTGAAAATGTAGTCCAGTTTCCAAGTTCTTTGCTCTCCGAAGCTGAGTGATGTAGTAGGAATGTAGAGGAGTTCTCTGCTACCTTCTTGTGGCTTCTGCTTTCAGATGGGAGGGCCAGAAGGAACTGGCTTACAGATTGCTGGTTGTCATCTTGCTCAGTTCAAAGCAACTGTGCCACTCCCCCAGAGACATGTCCTTCAGGGACTCCAGGAACAAACAGGGTAGGACATCTCTGCCACTTTCACACCACCAAAGAAGGAGGACAGTGGAGCCAGTATTCTCTGTGCAGAGTAGAAAATTATCGGAAGTTAGTATTAATGGTTTTTCAAGTAATAAATCAAAATCACTCAAATTTTGCCTATGATGCAGCAACGAAAGATGTCCATTACCCTGTAGGATGTGAATACACAATGTTGCTTCTCTTAAGAGCCTGCATAGACATATATGACTGGAACCAGGAGATAAGCCTTTTCTAAACATATTTGACATATTTATCTATAAAATGAGAGTCGGCATGGCTGCTTCCAGCACTGTGGCTGTCATGAGAGATTCTGTGTGAAGGTTAAGATGGAGGTGGACAAGTGGAGACTGCTAGGTGTACTGATGCACTTACATCCTGAAATCTTCTCTTGAGCATTTATTGAGCTCTCTGTTTGCTGCATTGTGACTTTGTGGGGACACTGACAGCATTTGTTGTGTGCTAGTGGAACTGGTAGACTGCGCTGGTCTGCTGTGTGATAAAATGCTACCAACAATGTTTACAAAAAGAAAATGTGGCCCATATCTTTATGGATAGCTTGTAAAATAAGTTGTCAGCACAGCTTGTATTTAATGGCAGTAGGAACCAAAACATATAATAATAATAAAAATTAAAAAGTAGGGCTTAAGGCTGATAACTTGGACAAGAAATTGAAAATGAAATATTTCCAGTTTGTTGGACTATGCCTAAGTACAGTATGTCTTGCTAGGCTATGTCAGGCTCCATTCCTACTTCAAAGTTTACATTGCTCTTCCTTTATTTAGCCTTTGCTACAGTATTTGCAAAGAGTTTTCAATGACTGCTCCAATTCATGTATTGTATGGTGCTAGACCAAGTTTTATTTCAGTATTATGATGGTGCACTTTATCTGGAATAACGATAATACCCCCAACAGTACAAAGCATTGCCCTTATTCCTTTAACACACATGCATCAGAAGTTATACAGCTTCAATAGTGGTTTCAGGTAATTAGTAACAGTTTCTAAGCCAGACTCTTAAAATTTCTGGGAAAGTTGCCTTATAGATCTGTAATGAGGAAACTCATAGGTAGCTTTGCCCAAGGGAATACATAAACAATCACACTAGGACAACCACCCAGGTAAGGATGAAGCTAGGCACCAAGCATGGTGGCAGAAGGTGGCTCTATATCCTGCCTGTTTGTGTCAGGGAGGCAGAAAATGTGCAGGGCATTTGCCTGCTTTGCTTAGGTGTAAGCAACCTGTATGCTTGAGGGCAACAGAAAATCAAGTCCTAAATGGATCTTTTGCCCCTCCCTTGCTTGATGCTATGAGCCAGGATGGACAGAATGGTGGCTGGGCTGGTCATTCCCATGGAAATTACAAGATAACATAGCTTTTCCATATGTCTAAACATCTCAAGGATGAAGCAGGAAGTTTCAAGTGTAAGCTTGTAAAGGTTTGAGTCAGAAAAACCCTTGCTGGGCACTCAGAACCCCACAGCAGATCACAATCCTCTCTCCTCTCCCAACCTCCTGCACAAGCCCAAGGGAGAGGGGAGAGAAAGAGAAAAAAAAAAAAAAGAACACTGAGAAACAAGTAGATTATATGTAATGCATTAACACTAATATACAACTACAATATCACGTANGAAGCAGGGAAGCAGGGGGCAGGAGAAGAGCAGTGAGAGCCGGAGGAGGAGGGGAAAAACGTGGTGTCTGATCTTACCTAGAAAAAATTACATGGAATATCTGAGAGTAGTTCTTAAACCCATCACAAAGCTCTTCAAGATTAAGCTCTTAATTATTTTGCTACTTATAGACAAGTCTTCTTAGAAAGTATCATAAGAATAATAACATTGCAACGACTGTCATGATAAATTGGGCAATATTTTGCAATGCAAAATCCTAGACTTTTTTTCTCTCTCCTTGACTTAGGCTAGATGGTTGAAAGGGTGATGTGAAAAAGAGATTAGTGAGATGATCAAAGCATTAGACCATGAGTTTCATTTTCATTAAGGCCTTTTTAGACTCCTGTAGAACAAGGAAATCCTAAACCAAGCAGGTGTTCTGGCTATTAGAGGGCTATGAATGACTTTGAATGCAGATTTTATTCTGTAATTTACACTTAGAAGGCTACAATAACTGTATCACTCACATAAGATGTAGAGTATGAATATTCCACCACATTTTCCAGAAACCAGACACTCAGTACAGAAGACATTATGTAAACACTGTGCTTCTAACTCCCATCTGTTGCAATCCAGGTGATGTTCTACACTTGAATGTTCTTAGGAAAGTACAGAATTCTGTAGATTAAAAATTATAATTTTACATAATTATAACAATCTACCACATATACATTATCATTTAGAATAACAATAGGCAACCAGATAACATGTTCTATCAACTACAGTGAAGGGTAAAGGGAAGAAATGCCATGGAACACATGCATAGAAAATAGAACACATGCCTAGGAAATAGACTATTTTCCATATTACCATTTTAGGAAGAACTGTATTCTTACCAGTATCAGTAGCTGCAATAAGTCTAATTGATACTGCATTTACATATAGATTTTTTTTACTGCAAAATGACCAAGAAGTACTAAATAATTACGGAGAAGCAATTGCAAAATACTTGGATGGTTGTATTTTGAAACAGACCTGGAATTAGTACTTTGTGAGCTGCTGATTTTTCAGTTGATCACATTGTTTAAAATGGAGTATTAAGCACTAGAGTAGTTTTGATATAATTTGATATAATGTAATGTGTCCAAGTTGTGAAAAGAATGGTCAGACAATCACAAATCCAGAAATTTAGCTGTGACATTGGACCCAGTTACTTTTTCTGTAATTCTCTTGAACATTCTGTGTCCTAATCTCTCTGTCTTTCAATCGAAGAAAAGATGTATACATAGTTTAATAAAGCACTGTGAGATTGCCACATACAATTTTATTCATAAATACAAACTATTCTGATTTTACAAATAGAAAATATTGTCAATATTTTCAGTGAATACTGACAAGTATATTTTAACCCTGCATCTTTTATAACATTGCTAACATAGACCTGGGAGTGATGCTGACTAAAAATAAAATCACACCCTTTCTGCTTTCATTGTATCTCTTAGTGGATGGCATGCAGTTTGACTAAAAAACTGTTACAGTGAAGAGGTGTAAAACTGAAGTAGGATAAAAGACAACTTCTATATTCCAAACTGGAGGTAAAGAGGAGTTGGACTTATTATACTTGTTGCCACTGAAGACATTAATCTCTATCAGTAAGGAAAATAAAAGAGTGCAGAGATGCCACTGATGCTGTGTTTTAGAAGCCTATGTCTGTTGTGTTCTTCTAGGTTGATAAAATCAGCAGAGCAACTGGAAAAGGAGACTTACTTGGAGGTATTGTCTGTGGGAAAGGAGGCCACAAATCCTGTGGAGCACAGTGGTACCACAAATTAAAGATAGGATCACAGACTCAACCTGGCCTTGAACACCTCAGGATGGGGTATCCATGACTTCTCTAGATGTCCTCCTCAAGCTCAGATGAGAACATAACCAATTACAGACTTCAGGATATTCAGATTCCAGATTTGGATATTTCATACAGTAAAATAGAGGGCATTTTTTTCAGGATCCAAATCCAGTCTCCATCATGTTCATAAAAAAATGAATCAAATGCTTTTTACACTTAAGAGGACTAACCTGCAGTTGCTATAAATCTTTTTACGACCAGTGATCTGACTGAAAATTTGACCTAAAAGTTTTAAAGGTCTGTCTATTTTTCTCCTAAACATTTCCTTAAAGAATGAAAATAGCATTATCAGTCATAGGCCGGAAATGTCAGAAATGTTCATTAAACAAACCATTAATAAAAATTTCATATGAGACATAAATAGAAAACAAATAATGATCATATCTTTCTGTTCAAGATTGCATTATAACCTGTAACAGGCAGGTAATCTCTTTTCCAAGATGTTTTCTTTTCTGGAGTTTTTATTGAATTGAAGGAATCATGCTTGTCTGGGTTTTTTTTTCTCTTTTTTTTAAAAAAGCATCATAATTGTCATAACATTTGAATTGTGCTATCAGGTCACCATCCTGGATTGCTGTGACCCACAGAGTATCTTGGAAAACAGCATTAATCTGGAGAGCTTTTCCTCAGTAAGACCAAGGCTTTCCTGATCTGCCAGGAAATAATCTTGTGATGCACAACTGTAAAGCAGCACCAATAAGGTTTTAAGAAAGGTATAAAACACAAAACTTTTTATCCAGTGTGGGTGAAATGCCAGCCCAGTTAGGTATCCCCATGCAGGGAGTCAGCACAGAATAAGAATAAATTTTAGCAGGGGAGAGATTTAGTTAGAGAAAATACACAACTAACAAGTCTTAGCCAACAAACTGAAGTTCCAATGACCTGTTTCAGTGAAATGTCCAGCACCATCTTGTGGCATTATCATTAATTCAACTGATTTGTCTTTCTGCTGTGAAAACCATGTAACTCTTCTGTTCTTCCCCCCCTGAAGACAGCTGACCAGAGATTTCTTGTTATAAAGCAAAATACAACTACAAATCTGCTGACCAAAAAAATTTTTTTTAAAGTGCCTAAGGCTGTGGCATTGCTAAAGACAAGATGTGCTCCTCAAGTTCAGACAGGAACACAAATGTTTCCACACTTGCCATTATTACTCAAAGAGAACTTAACAGCTAAAATTAAAGAGTGTTTATAAAAATGCTGTTAGGCAGGAAGCAGATGAGGTAACATCATGTATTTCCAAAGCACAATGTTGCAAAAGGCAAAAATGCCTATATCTAGTATGAAATTTTGCAGCACCTGTGTTACAGGCTTTCTTACATGGCTGTGATCCAGCTCCTGCCTTCCCTTCCTTGAGGCTGGGAATTCATTGCTCCTTTAGAAATGGGCTGGAGAATAATTCTCCTTCTGATGGCCTGGCCAACATTCCTTTCTCCATAAGATGGGATTGACTTTGGGCCAGCTAGCACTGAAATAGAGCTGCCGCCACCTTTGCTTACATAGCTGTTGCATTACCAGTGTTTAAGTCACTGTTTGTAGAGTGCTATGCATGATGTTCTGCATGAATTTGTATATAAAACCACATCATGCTGTCAGCTAAGTTTATGAAATATTCCCCTACAGCTTCACAGATTCAGTCCAGAGTTAAACTAGGCTAAAGAATGGAAAGAGGAATTTATGGGAAGTTTTCAGTAGACAGCTTTTTTATCTTAAACTGTTCAAAAAACAAAACCACCCATATGAATTGCCTTGTTTTCTCCATATCCCTGGGTGAATTACATTATGCTGTGAGGTGCTTAGTTCACAGATGTGAAGATTTTATCCAATACAGATGAAACTCTGGAAGCTCACCCTATCACTGCTTGAAAGCTGAAGCTTCTTTGTCGCTTCTATTACATTGCTTCTCAGTCTGGACTTTAAAAGCCTGTATTTATGAATAAGATTTTCGTTCACTCAGACTTTGGCCTCTAATGGAATTGATAAAACGTTCTGACTTTAAATAGCACCTGGCAAGAGGCTTGTTTGTTTATTTTTAATATTTTTTTTCATCAGAAGTTGTATTATCCTCATCAGACTCATTACAAAGGTCACTGGATTCTTCGGCCTCCACCCACAGGTAACGTGAAGTAGTATTGCTCCACAGACATAGTATCTCTTTAGGATCTGGCTACATTTCTAAATATTGTTCATAGCTATGCTGCACATGTTGCTAATCACAGAATCACTAGGTTGGAAAAAGACTCACTGGATCATTGAGTCCAACCATTCCTATCAATCACTAAACCATGCCTCTCAGCATCTCATCCACCTGTCTTTTAAATACCTCCAGGGAAGGTGACTCATCCACCTTCCTGGGCAGCCTATTCCAGTGCCCAATGACCCTTTCTGTGAAAATTCTTTCCCTGATGTGTATAAGTATACATTTATTTTTAAAAGCCTTCACTTTCAATATGGAAGCTCATCCAAATCACTTCTATGAGTCCTCAAGTGGAGAAAAAAAAGAACTACATTCTTCAATTCTGTAATTATTAGTTAATTAGAACATCATGATCATGCCCTGAATCACAATGATGGAGATGATGGTCTTCCTGTAACAAACACCTGCTCAAGTTAACCCCTGATGGCCACAGTCTACTCTCCTAACCCAAAACACGTATTTTTGTCTCTAATTTTGATAATTCTTCCTTATTTTTTTACGTGCATCGAGGTACTCCATTGCTGTAGTTTATGTTACTTTATTCCTGACTGAAATTCCATACGACAAAACCCAAACCCAAACAATGCACCAAACAACTTACACATTAAGTCAATTTATTGCTGTGCATCAGGTTTGACATATTACCATTGCTTCTGCAGTTAGAAGGGCAAATCTGCTATTTATTCTGTAATCCCTTCAGCTAGAGATCAGAAATGTGCTTGTGAAGTAGGTTTTTTTAATAAAAGTATGGAGAAGTCTTCCTGGCACCCATGTGGTTAAAATATATTTTCCCAACTTTAATTCAAGTTTGTGGTAAAGTAATCTTATCCACTTGTTTTGTGACTTAAAATGTCTTGTGGTGGCCACTGACTACAAATCATGTGTCCATGTGTGTCTTATTTCAGAGTTCTGTTTCACCTGATTTATCGTGAAATGCAAAGAAGGATTTCCACTAGCTACAGATTGAAGTTTCTCAACAAAGTGCAGCCTTCGTCTTGCTTAAATAGAAAATAAACTGATAGCTAAGCTAAATATTGAGTATATCTGGAATTCAAGACCTATTCACTTTGTTTTGTCCAAAACATGTCTGTGTACATTTACCTTTGGTCAACATTGGTTTTAACCCAAAATGTTATGGTTTTTTTTAAGAAGTAGCTGGACCAGACTGCGGGTTCCAACACTGCTGAGGTGCACCTCCATAACTAGTGTTTGCTCCCAGTTTAAAAGGGCCGTTACAAATCAAAACATTATCCTAGATCTAAATTGTTACCGTTTCAGGGGGTTTTATGTATCTGTCCAGTATTTGCTAGTGCCATGACCAGAGGGTGAACAAGTTACAACGAGTTCCTAAAGCAGGTTCCCTGACTTATATGTCTTCAGACTCTGGTATAGCATACTCTGTGGCCCTGAATGCAGGGAGAGGCTGGAGTTGAGGCTCTGGAGCAA